>JAIUZE010046434.1:0-163294 GCA_022085475.1 Heliosperma pusillum
CCGTCCTAACTTATATTTCTAGAATCTCCTCTTCGCTCTCCATCTTCAAGTACGGTTTATTTTCAATTCCGTCAAAATCGTTTTCAACACTTTAATTATGGAAAATCAAGTTTTAATGCTAATAATGTTTTTCTTGTCATTTCTTATAGGGGAAGATTTTGAAGACGAGTTTGGTGACTCGTATATATTAGGGGAAGATTAGAAGACGGGTTTCTTAGTTTATACTTCTCATTTTGGTGCTAATTGATCTTGCTAGCTAAGGTAACAATTCCGATTTACTCGACGAAATAATCTCAAGGATGATGCAAGCAAGGATGATCAAAGATGAAGAAAGCCCTAGCCTAAGTCAAATGTTGTAAACGAGGTAGTGTAACATTCTTAGTTTGTCAAGTGACTGCAAAACCATGCAACAGTGCAAGTCACTGTGGTTTCTGATACAACGAAAGGAGAATTTTCGAAAATCTCAAACGTGTTGATCTTTATAAAGAACTCTTATTTTCAAAAGATTGACTTACTCTAAGTTAGAAAAACAAGAGGAGTTTATTTGGATATTAAAGCTAATCTTATTTAAATATTATTTCCCAAGATTTATGGAAGATAATGTTTTATTTCCTAAAGATTTATGGAAGATAATATTTCCCAAATTTGTTATGAAAAGATTTATCTCCTATAAAATTTTATGGAAGATATTATTTGCTTTATGGAAAGATTTCTATACAAATCTGATTATCACTTTTAAAATATGATTAGAATCTTTCACATACTTTTTCTTCTATAAATACCCTCCTTATTTCTCATTTATTGTCAAGACTTTTAAGAGCATTTATTGAGAAACTTTTGCAAATTATTTCTGAGTTTAAAGCTTTGTTTTCAAGTGTTTGAAAAATTGTTTTTAAGTTTTAAAGTCTTCAAAATCGTTTTTCAAAAGAGCTGTAATTCTCCGTGTATCAGTTCGCTGCACTGTGACATCTAAGTTTGTTCCATGATCTCGTGTTTAGGTCTTAATTGTGATCTCCATGTTCATTAAGTGAACGATTGAGATTGAAGACTCTGTAAACCTGTGAGATAGAACACATAAACTCTTGAAGCGGAGTAGCTTTAAGTTTGAGTGCAACCGGGGTTGGTTGGGGAGTTATTTTCATTGTAAGGGGTTTAGTAAGTTTGAGTAAATTTTCTAAACAAGCAATAAAATAACGTTGGACGTAGGCTTCGGAGTAGAAGCTGAACCAATTTAAAAATATCGTATTGTTTGTTTATTTACTTTCACATTCTGTTGCTTATTATTTACTTACTACTCATCTCGTTATTTTGCCTGCGCCACAGTCTTCCATACTGTGACGTATTGCATATCTCGCTGCTTTGTCTGTGTCACAGTCCTTCATACTGTGACTCAGATCTACGGTTACTTCTTGTGAACTTAAATTCAATTAAGCTTCTCAAGTCTCGTACTTAATTGTTCTTGCTTGTGTTATCAAATAACCAAGTTAAGTAGAAATTTTTAAAAGTACACCTAATTCACCCCCTCCCCCTCTTAGGTGTTAATCGTTCTTAACTCTTCACCCTCCTCTGACCACCACCAGCAACACCGTCAGAAGGAGGAGGGGAAAGAAGAGCAGCCGGCAGAATGAGGGGAGGAAGGAGGGAGGCGAGGCAGCGGAAAGAGGAGAGGAAGGAGGCGGCTGGCGGAGACGAAGTAGAGACAGGCGGCGGACGGAGGAGTATTTGGTGTTTTTTGGGTTGTTTTTCAGATCTAGTTTTTTTTTTGTTTATTAGCTTTGGTGGTGGTTTTTGGTGGTAAGAAGGTTGGTGGAAGGGGTAGTGGTAGCTGGTGGCGGCGTCATGGGTGGGTGGCATCATGGGTGGGTGGGTGGCGGCATAGGCGGGTGGTGGTAGGGGTGGTGGTGTGTAGGAGTAAAGAGGATTGTTTTGTTGGTTTTGTTTAATTTGGTGGTAGTGTTTGTTGCTGGAAAAATGAGAGAGATTGGAGAGTTTTTTAGAGAGAAGTTTGAATGGATGGTGAAAATGAAATTATGTGAGAGGAGAGATAAGTAATTGTGTGAAAAAGGTTATATATTGAATTAGTAAGGATTATTGATTAATTAGTGAAATTAGTGAATGGTAGAGAGAGAGTGATATTAATCACCTTTTTGGAGTATCAATCTTAGCCATCCATCTCCCCATATCCAATGGCCCTAAAGAGGACTCAAGGACTCTAAGGAAAGGGGTGGACTCAATTGATCTTTGCTCTCTCTCTCTCTCTCTCTCTCTATATATATATATATATATATTATATATATATATATTATATATATATATATATATTATATATATATCTAAAATTGGTAAAGTGCTTGTATTGTCTAACGACATAACTTACTTTGTTAACACAATATGATAATAACATAATATAATAAGTAGAACCATATAGTTATTCTGTATAATTTTGTCCCTCTGTTTTTTTATATAATTTTCTAGTTTTACGTGGTGACATGTTAACTTCAATTTTCAGAAAAAGTATTTTATTTCAAATCTTGTAAGTTGTATATATTCTTTACAGAAAGTGGTTTCATATGAGATATTGTAAACCTAATAAAATTCATGTGGTCCAAGTAATTCGACCGGAATCCCGAACTGAGTACTCTAACTTGACCCGTAATCTGAATTGACCCAGCTTAATTATTTGACCTGTTAGAATGTTTGCTAACGATCATAAGTTGTTGTCCCCAAATGACTTAATGATAAGCGATCTCAAATGACTTGACCCGATCTGATTCGACTATACCTTACCAACCCTTAATCCGACTCGAATTCGATCTGATTGTCCCATTTACCATGTTTAATTGTAAAAAAAATGTCTTCAAAAGTGGAAATGACACTTGTCAACTCAAATACTCAATATTTTTGGCTACTACTTATATATAATATAGTACAATATTATAAGTTTTGATCAATTGCCCATAGTGCATGCTTGTAATAAATTTGCTGTGTGTTCGTGTCTATTAGTAATAACAACAACTACGTAGTATATTTAGTTGCATGGTTATTATAATAACTTGAATATTAATTTCCATAATCAATAGTGCATCTATTATAAGTTACTAAGTGGAACTAAGTAAAGCTAATTCAATTTCCGAACCAATAAGTCAATCACAAATTCGCATTTTTTTCGGCAACTATCTGTTGTAAGCTTAAGAGGGATCAAACATATATACAATCACTCCACTGGTTGGCTAAAAATATCAAAAGTTTTGTGTTTATTATCTCTATGTAATAGTATTTGACCCGTTTTAATCTTAAGACGGGTAATTTTCGTGTTAAGCAAGATTTACGGTAAGTTAATCACTAAGAGTCTAATACACTAACATGGCCCATTGCATCTGTATCAAATATATACACAAAGCCACCAAGCCCACCCACATTGAGAGACTCATTACCTTATATGCAGTAGTATATCCAATTGAAAACCCTAATCAAAGATTGCATCTCCATTCTCCAATGTACACATTTCAAATTCAATTACTGCTCCTTTCATCTCTAGTCATCTCTTTTCACATCCAATTAAAGTTGCTACCATCTTACACCATTTATATCTCATCTCTATCACTCGGCTCCTCTCCCTTGTTCACAACGCCGTCTCCATACTATTTCATCCGCTACCTTACTCTGTATATAGAGGCTCCAACGCAACACCGTAAAAACAAATTGTGCATTTCTGCTATTTTGACCTCTTTTTTTTGGCAATTCTACTATTTTGACTTGAAATTTCTAGATATACTACATGCATGTAAGTCTAATAAGTGTCGAAAAATAAATAATTATGTTTCAATTGTTGATTCCGTGTTAGTGATTTCAAATAACCAATTTCATGTTCATGTTTTAGCTTCTAGTTTATAGATAGATATATTTTATTAAGTTTATATTTTTTATTTTAATTTGCTAAAATAACATTCAGTATTTAATTTTATAAGACCTTTCACATTGTTCTTTTTATATGATCCAAATTTTGTAGATTTCTCTAAACCGACATGTTTCTGGCATCTAATTTTTTGCCTTCATTTTGATATAATTATCACTAAAACGGTGAAATTTAATTATTTTTATCAAATGTGTTAAATATAATGATTGGAATTTATATATTTGATATTTGTAGTAGTAGTGATTTATATATAAGTCACTAAAGTTATAATCAGTATAATTTTGAAGATGGTGTATAAGTATTTTGCAATTAATTCCTCAAAAGATAGTGGTTCCTGAAATCATGGCTTTAACTTTTTCTTTTTTTGACCAGTTGACTTTCAATCACAAGTTGACACGTCAGCTCTGTGGTTGTTGCTTTCTTAAATATAGATAAGTATAAAAGTACACCTTTTTAGACATAATATAAATTTAAACAAAACAAAAAGCAGAATTTAATAAAAATTTTAAATAGGAAGATTTTAAAAATACTTTCAAGGTTAAAAAAAACTTTAAGGTTCTTGATATATAGATGATACGTGCATATGAGCATATCCCATGGGTTAGTACAAATAAAAAAAAACAGACAAAAAAAAATGATGTCACATTACAATACTCAAACCAAATTAGCCCATCATAATTTTATAAAAATAATTAATTAATATAAATTAATACCGTATAATTAAAAAAATTCAAAAAAAAATAAAATAACAAATCAGATTACGATTGTTTGTATTTAACATGTTAAATTAATTGCACCATCGTTTTGCCTATTACATGTTCATTTATTATTTTATCGTTATTGTGCCTCTAACATGTCAAATACCTTTATTCAATACTATAATTTTAACAAATACGATTGTGTATATATAATATTCATACCTTATATATTAGCTGAAACGAGACGATAACTTTTACAGCAGTGCGGTTAATAACACTTTTATTACGACCCGTGCAATTATTACATGAGTTTAAAACTAGTGTTATATTATACGGAGTATATCTCTTTTCATTCAATTGCACGAGTTTAAAACTAGTGTTATATTATACGGAGTATATCTCTTTTCATTCAATTGCACGAGTTTAAAACTAGTGTTATATTATATGGAGTATATCTCTTTTCATTCATTTATTGTTTTTCTATTTAAATGTATTTACAACCACCTGGTCTATAACGAATTAAATCCGAACTAACCTTTCCATCTATATCTTACAATAATATAAAAAGGCTTGTTGAGCCTCCATTGAAGTGACACGTGTCACGTCTCCACTTCTTACCACATGTCACCTCTATAATTAACAAAAATAATAAAAAAAAACCCTACATAAGTATTGTACTTTAATCTCATTTTCTCTTACCTTTTTGTATACCTTGACACAATAACAAAAAAGCTAAAATTTTAAATTAAATATCTCAATTGATTCCCATTAATACATCTTCATTACCAACTATTTTTAATCTCTCTATACAATAATATAAAAAGGCTACATTGAGTAGCTAATAGAATGATACATGGCGAGGTACAATTCCATGTTAAATTAAAAGTAATCTATACAATATTATAAAAAGTCTAACTGTGCGATGTGTTGAAGCCACGTTGACGTGACGTCATTGACATCTAACGAAACCTCCATATAGCTTACGTGAGTTTTGCACACTTTTCATCTCCGTCTGAGGCTCCCACTAACTGAAGACTCTTCACCTTCTTTTAACATTAAAATGACAGTTACCGCAACATTAATAGATTATAACCCCATTCATTTCGTGTAATTAATAATAACTACATTGAAGATGAAACGGTTGGCCTTATTATTTCTTGCCATTTAGATATTGCAAACACAATGAGAATTCTCAAATTTCTCATTTATAAAAACCCATTTTACGTCAATTCCTTTCTAATTTTTTTTTGCACTCTGAGTTTTGTATATCGCCTCATCCTTTGATTTTTTATAGCTTCCCTTTTATTTCTATGTGATTTGATTTGATCGCGATTTATAATATTCCCTTAAAGTTTGTTATTAATTATTGTGGTGTTGGTCTCTAAGCACTATTTTTATGATTTTATTACATATGTTCTAATCTTTCCCTTGTGTTTTCAAGGCTTCAGTCTTTCGTATATGAAGGGCAAGTATAAAAGTTGGATTGAATTTAAGGGATAAGAATCTATTTGGTAACTTAGAGCATTTTGTAATAATTGTATTGGTTATGCTCACCAAAAGTGTTGTAACATTACTTTATTTTAAGTACTTCCACCATTTTTTTTGCTACATGCCTATTTATGTTGAGACTTACGCATGAGAAATGAAGCCCTTGTGAGTAGTTTATTAACTTTTATAATTGAACCGTCATGTTATATTTAGAGAGCGATGTCATGACATATCGTAAGTTTGCCATCACTTTGAGCTTTATTTCTATATTCGTACAATTCTAATATATATATATATATATATATATATATATATATATATATATATATAAACAATGCAAATTAGTTTTAATGTAGTTTGTACCAATAGTCCAATACAAGTGATTTTGGGGCTCTTCCTTGAATTATATAAGCCTGAAAAGTGGAAACCTACATTTATAATGTGATAGAGCATGATTTTGGCCTCTTATAATCACGACGATCATGGTAGTTTGAACTACACATTCGACAATATGTATGTTATTAGTGTATTACCTCTCAATGCGAGTCTCGGTTATAAAATCAAATTGAGATTCATGACTAATATTGCTTTGTACTGCTTACAATTTTTAGACATCTTTCTAAGAGATTCATAATGTGGAGTCAAAAATAATGTTTCGACTTCGAAAATGGAACTTGGAAAAAACATCTCACCCATTATTGTAGATGAAACCAAAAAACAAAAACATAAACGTGCACCATAAACGAACCTGTGAATTTCAATGACATTTAAACTAGTATATATAATAAAAAGGCAAGACAAAGCGCCATATTTCTTCATTTCCCTTTCTAATAACATTTAAACAAGTCATGTCATCATCATTTATTATTTAAAAAGAAAAAAGAAAAAGTTGTAGAAATTTGAAGCATTAAATACAAATTAGTGTGCAAAAAATATAAAATTATGTTTTTGTTTTAAACTAATTAAGCATAAAAATAAATACTAAATTTTTAATTTGAGGTGTTAATAATATTAGATTAAGTATCAGACAAATAAGAATTACATTACGTCACTCAAAATTTTACATTGTTTACAAATGCTATCACTTATTTTGATATGTACCCCCTCAATTTCAATGAACTAGATACATAAAAAGGGCTTAGAAAGTAATGATTTTTAAACATTTTTTACTACATAGGTCTTCAAATATTATAAAGCGTAGCAAAAGTATATACCGTATTGCAAGTATAATATAAAGTATCATGTGTCAAACTCTTAATAGTCATGTTATCCAACAATACATATAAAATGTATTGCGTAAGAAAAAAATAATAATTAAAACTGACAAAAACACATGCTACGATAAGTGAAAAACAAAGGCAAAGGCAATGAAAACCTACATAAAAACACATATTTCGATCATCTAATAAGACCTGACAAATTTCATTCGACCAGAGCATCAAAATTGACTCGAAATACAACACCCATATGCTCTCCGAAACCCAAACTGATCCGACCCGACCTGAAGATGGTCAGAGCTTTGTTGATCCGTAACTGACCCAATCCAAATAAAACCCATCCGACTCAAAAATAATCCGACAAAACACAACATTAATTGGCTCAAATAACTTAAAATGCTAATAGGAAATCACACTTAATACGGAGTATTATTTTAAGTTATAATAATGAACTACAAATATTTAATAATCTATAATGTACTTTTTTCATTTTTTATCATTGACCTGAGAAAGGACCCGACTCAAAAAAATATGACCCGCCTAATTTAAAATTGGCCCTCTAAAAAGCTTCAAACTTGAAATGACTACTTAACCTGGCCCAAACTAACTCGAAAATGTGACACACAAAGTAACCCGCCCAAACTGGCCGGAGCCACACCCAAACCGACTGACCTGTTTGCCAATTATGTATCTAATTACATATATAATGTCTTAATTTATGTGAAACTGAATATTAAGATGTTGGTTTGCTTCGTACAAAAATACATGAAGCTTGCCTATATATGCAACATAAGAAAACAAAGACTTCAACAAGTTTCAAACTAATGAGGTCACGTTTATGTACGAACTTATATAATTATTTTGAAACGCACCCGTAATTTTCACGGGCACAAAAACTATTTTCTTTTTAGAAAATGAAGATATTCTGGACTCATTAACAATACACCCGATGGGGGATCTATCAGTTTTCCAACTTTATAAGTGTGAAAGCAACTCGAACCGTCCTAATAATAAATAAATGCGTTAAAATTCAGGCACCTATCTTTGATTGCAGCATGTAACTACAAAGATCAATTGTAGTAAAGTGGTAGAGAATCGGATAACAAAGACAAGTGCATGCCTTTTATATCCACCTTTCAATGTCTCCAAACTAACACCAAAAAAAAACCCAGAAATCCCAATGAATTCAACTTTCGTCAAGCACATCTCAGAATGCTTCATCAAGCCGAAACATGTCGTCGAGGACTCGAACCGTCCTTATTACTTAACTCCTAGTGATCTAACCATGCTTTCCTTTCATTACATTCAAAAGGGTCTTATTTTCACCATACCGTCACACGTTAATGATCAAAAGTACTCAATCCAAACACTCCTTGAAAGTCTTAAGGAATCGCTTTCAATAACCCTCGTCCAATTTTACCCGTTGGCAGGCCAGTTATCGACACAAACAGACCAAGATAGACACGAATGCTTAGTCTTTGTCGATTGCAACAAAGGCCCTGGAGCTAAATTTATTCATGCTACTCTAGACTTGACAGTTTCGGACATCATTTCGCCCCGTTATGTACCTCAAGTGATGCATGCTCTTTTCGACCATGACCGGGTTGTAAATTGTGACGGTCACACCCTACCTTTGTTATCGGTCCAAGTGACCGAGCTCTTGGACGGGGTATTCATAGGTTGCTCCGCAAACCATGCAATTGTAGACGGGACTTCGTATTGGCAGTTTTGGAACACCTGGTCCGACATCCACACAGCTAAACAAGATCAAACCCCTGGACCGCTTCTTAACGAGAAATACCGGTTTCTCAATGGGTGTGGCCCAAAAATCTCCCTGCCCTTCATGCACCCTGGTGAGATTGTATCGCAGTATCAGGCACCGCAACTCAAACAGAGGTTCTTTCATTTTCCATCTTCGGTAAGTGCTTCAGTTTTCCAATATGTCTAAGTAAAAATATTCACAATTGAATGTAAAAAGGTCAATAAAGGATGTAGAATTGTTGTTAATAATGAAAAAAAATAATAATCATAAAGATAATCTGAAAACGGTTCTAACCAAAAAATTTTATTGTCGATACTAAAATGATTATTAATAAAAGACATAACTCCCTTATATAATCAAGCTTTTTCAAATAAGTCCATTTTATAAATTGTTATCCAAATAACTCCCTTTTAAAAAATGTTTTTATACATATCAATGCCTTTTTGTCCGGAATTAGACTTATTTTTATAAAAACCGATTTATCCTTCCTTAAAACATAATCCCTAAACCGACACTTTCGCTTCATAACCCCATATATGTTCCAAACCTCTCTCAAAAACTAATAAGTTAAGTTTATTGTTAATTCACTCGAATCATACAGACTCAAGTCTTAACCTTATCAGCAAAGTTTCTTATTTTAATGGACTATTTCGTGATTAAGGAAGTAGATAAGAGTTCAATATCTTATGCAAGTGAAAAATGAATTAAAAATTTGAAATTTTGGCTGAAAAATTCAAAATGTAAGTCTCATTTAAGAAAAGAGGTATTGATTTAGATAAATCCATGTTTTAAAAGGAAGTTATTTAGATAAAAATTATAAAAGGGAGTTATTTAGATAAAAAATTATAAAAGAGAGTTTATTGAAAAAGGTTGATTATATAAGGGAGTTATTTGTGATTTATTCTTAATAAAAGTATAAACATGTGGTTGGTTTAAATTTTGTATAGAGTGATGGTTGGTGATTGAAGTGAAATCGTCGATCATTTCGTACAATCGGTGTTTTTACGAGTTTATGATTTAGTAAAGTAATCATAAAATTAACTTTTCATGGGTTTATTTAAGTCTATTTTTACATTTGACATGTATATATGATCACGGCCGAAGTCGAGACTGCTATGGTCCATAATAGTACGATATTGTCCGCTTTGGACTAAGCCCTCACGAATTTATTGTGCAGAAGCTTTGATACCCTCTGTTGGGTCTCTGCTGCGTTGGTGTCTATGGTTCATAATAGTACGATATTATCCGCTTTGGGTCAAGCCCTCACGCATTAATCATTATATTTTGTAGATACTTCTAAATATCTTCTTTCACATTTCGATGTGGGGCATGGGTGTGAATGTGTGATTTAATTTTTCTACAATGGTGCGATATATTTATTCTACAATGGCAGGACATGAGACATTGGTCTCTGTTACGTTGGTGTCTAAGTGTTTTATGCATGAGTCTACAATGGTGATTTATTTTTCTGTTTAGTTGTCTCACTACTGGTATTCGACATTGTTGTTTTCTCCCTAATAACAAACAATGGTGTCAACACAGATCTTTTCAGGAATTAGGATCGTCTCATAAACTAATAATTTGTGTTTTATTCAGCTCATAATGCGACTGAAATCGGAAGCTAACCACGACAGCAAAACCAACACAATCTCCTCCTTCAAAGCCCTCACAGCATTCGTGTGGAAATCAATTGTCAAAGCGACATCTAGACCAGGCAATGAGGTTACTAGATGTCGATTAGCAATCAATAATCGGCCAAGATTAGACCCACCTTTGCCTAATCATTGTTTCGGGAATTGGGTTAATGTACTCACAACATCTACCACAGTTGCTGAACTGCTAAACCATGACTTAGGGTGGATAGCGTCACAATTGCATCAATTAGTAGTAAATTATAATAACAAAACGATTCGAGATGAACTCGATCAGTGGCTAATTTCTCCTGTTTTTTTCCGGCCTGATATGTTGGATAGTCTTGGGATAACTATGTCAAGTTCACCGAGGTTTAACATGTATGGTAACGAGTTCGGGTTAGGGAAACCGATTGCTGTACGAAGTGGGACCACAAATAAGCAGCCCGGGTCGGTGATAGCGTATCCGGGTCGAGAAGGGGGAGGAAGTGTCGAGCTTGAAATATGTCTAGCCTCCGAATCGATGAGTGCTCTTGAATCAGATGAAGAATTCATGGCTGCTGCCTCATTCAGCCATACATGTATATGAAGGCAAGTTCTTTTTACGGAGTATAATCAGTATATGTTAGTTTTGCAGTTCATGTAATAAAGGGTTACTTCAATCAATAATTTTGTATGAAGTCATTTTCCCAACAAATTTATTAGCACTTCCGCTTTTCTAAGCCCAAATTCGTTACGAAACATGTTAGATTGGGGCAAACTACTGATGTGAATGCTATTCGGATCAAATTTAGTTGTCTTGTATATTAAACATAAGGCGATGCTATCCCCCTTTACTGTGCCCCTCTACATCTCTATAGCCGTGGTTTGCCACAAAAACATACTTCGTAATTATCAAATTGCTTCTGAGGCAGAGGCGGTTTTACTCTGTCTGTTACCGGCAGCTAATCTACAGTTAGTAACCTCATTGTCGGGTACCCGATTCGCTTTAACTATTGATCCCCAACAAAGCGCAACCAGAGCTTGTACGGCGAAATTTTGTTGGTATCACTCTCTGTATCAGCCTCACTTTGTAGTCTTGCCTCCCACTGTAAATACGAATCTTTTTGTTTGAATACAGAAACTAATACCAACAAAATTTTCTTTGAATACGTGCGTGAATGCGTGAATGCATAAAATTGGGTGGATTTTTGTACCTTGAAGAAAACTCGTACGTGGTGAATAGTTTAACATGTGTCATGAAAAGCTTCATATTATTAGCAAAATAAATATAAACCTACATTCATTTTTGAAGGGACAAATCTCAAAAAATAAGCCTACGAAAATAGGAGTTGTTGAAAATAGGAGTTCTTGCCATGTAAAGCAAGTATCCGATGTAAACATAAATTATAGGATCTTGATTAAAGCAATAATTACTGAAAGGTACTTACGTGATGTAGCCATTAGATCTGATAATAAAACCACTTGAGAAAGATAAAAGATGAACCCTTATTGTTTTGCCTTCTCCTGCCTTCCTTATTCTCTAACTCACTTTCTTTATGTGTGTTTCTTAATATGAATTAGGTTAAAGCACAAACAGGTGTGCTTATATAGAGAGGTGGCAGGAGGGGCTTAATAGAATAAATGGGCCTTTATGTTAATGGCCTGTAAACATTAACCGTAATCCACTTAAACTAGGACTCCTATTAAAAACCCGAAACATTATATTTAACCATTATTTAATTAAGGTGACTTATATCAGTAATTAGGTCCACATAATAGAGAATTAAATAATAATTCTTACATTCTCCCACTTGGACCATATTACTGATTAAAACATAATGTCACGTTTAATTATAACATAAGGCGCGTAGACGGTTAAATGAACACATAATGGGTTTATCTTAGTTACCCTGATTATCCCTGAACAACTGGTTGAGTCATGGCGGAGACACTACTATAAAAGAGAAGTGGTCCTTCCATGTACTACGGACCAATCACTAAGAATAATCAGTCTGTACAAGGAGCAAACATAATCCCCAAATAATGTCCTTGAGGAAAAGGATCGATTATGTTAATCGTGCAACATCAATGTATACAATAACAATAATACGATACAGAAAATTGTTCGGAAATCATCATCATAATAAAACATAAGTCGATTAATCAAAACAGAAGTGTCATTATTACAAAGCACTAGCATGATCCAAACATAAACGAAAAAGCCTTAATGATTATCCTCCAGACCAATATCAATAGCATGCTTCATAAATGTCTTTGGAGGTAATCCCTTAGTTAAAGGATCTGCTATATTAGCACTAGTCATAATGTGCTCAATTGACACAGTGTTTTTCCGAACTTCCTCCTTAACTGACAAGTATTTCATTTCCATGTGCTTTATTCCTTTAGAATACTTGTCATTCTTCGAAAAGAAGACAGTTGCGGTATTATTACAATAAATTCTCAACGGCCTTGCAACATAATGCATAATGCTAAGCCCTGTAGGAGAATTCCGCAACCATAAAGCTTGAATAGTAGCCTCAAAGCACGCTACAAATTCAACTTTCATAGTGGATGAGACAATAATTGTTTGTTTAGCACTTTTCCAGGAGATTGCTCCCCAGCTAAAACAAACACATAACCAGAAGTGCTTTTCCTTGAGTCCACGCATCCACCAAAATCTGAGTCAGCATATCCAATAACCCATTTCAGGATTGGACTGATATCGACCCAACATACCTACTGCAAAACTTATGTCAGGTATGTACCAGACTTGCGCATACATTAAGCTTCCAACCAGAGATGCATAAGGAAAGTTTTTCATGGTATTTCGTTCTAGCTCAATCTTAGGATACATACTTAAGTTGAACTTATCCCCTTTCTGAATAGGAACATCATTGGGATTACATTTTACCATGTTGAATCTTTCTAAAACTTTACTGATATAGACTTTCTGAGACAACCCTAATGTCCTTTGTGATCTGTCTCGAGATATTTCCACCCGGATCACATAGGACGCCTCTCCCATATCTTTCATCTCAAAGTTGTTTGATAGGAAATCTTTAGTTTGACGTAATAGTCCCAAATCACTGCTTGCTATAAGTATGTCATCGACATATAGGACCAAAATGCAAACTTACTCCCACTGATCTTCAGGTATATACACTGATCAACAGTGTTTTCTTGAAACCCAAAGGAGGTAATGGTATTATGGAACTTAATATACCATTGTCGAGAAGCTTGCTTAAGTCCATAAATGGACTTCTTTAATATACAGACCTTGTCCTCTTTGCCATCAATAATGAAGCCTTCAGGCTGAGCCATGTAGACTTCTTCTTCCAAACTCCCATTCAAGAATGCCGTTTTCACATCCATTTGATGTAGCTCTAAGTCAAAATGAGCTACAAAAGCTAAAATGATCCGTAATGAATCCTTCTTAGAAACTGGAGAGAAGATTTCATTATAATCAATGCCTTCTTTCTGATTAAAGCCTTTAGCTACCAGTCTGGCTTTATGTCGTTCAATATTACCCAAGGAGTCGCGCTTGGTCTTAAAGACCCACTTGCAGCCGACAGCCTTATGACCTACTGGTAAATTGACCAACTCCCAGACCTCATTCTTAGCCATAGACTCCATCTCATCTTTCATGGCATTAATCCATTTATCGGAATCATCACAATTCACAGCTTGTGAAAACGTAACCGGATCATTATCAATACTAATGTCAAATTCACCTTGTTGTAGATATACACAGTCATCTGAAGTAGTTGGCTTTCTAGGTCTTGTGGACCTTCTTAATACTATTTCAGGAGTTGTATCAACAACTTCAGTGGCAACGTTATCATTCTGGAGTGGAGGGTCATCAACGTTAGGTTCCACAGTATTGACTGGGTCAACATTACCATTATGTGGAACTTCATCACATGAAATTGGGAGGCAAAGAAACTGGAGTTGCCACCCTAACTTCATTGACTATGACATCCCTTACTTGATCACTCCCACTAACTTCGCCATTCTCAAGGAATTTGACATTTCCGGTTTCCACAATTCTTGTTTTGTGTGTAGGACAGTAAAACCTATACCCTTTAGACTTTTCTGGATAGCCGATAAAGAACCCACTAATGGTTCTTTGATCGAGTTTCCTTTCATGTGGATTATAAATGCGTGCCTCTGCTGGGCATCCCCATACATGCAAATGTTGAAGACTCGGTTTCCACCCTTTCCACAGTTCAAATGATGTCTTTGAAACTGCTTTACTGGGAATCCGGTTTCTAACATACACAACAGTCATAAGGGCATGCATCCACAACATCATGGGTAAGTTGGTATTACTCATCATTGTCCTTACAACCTCTAATAGGGTTCGATTACGCCTCTCAGCTACACCATTCATCCATGGAGAACCAGGAGTTGTGTACTGAGGGACAATACCCAAACTTTCAAGGAGTTTTGCAAAGGGACCAGGATGTTGTCCTGATTCATCATATTTGCCATAATATTCACCACCTCTATCTGACCTTATGATTTTCACTTTCTTCCCCAATTGCCTTTCCACCTCCTTAATGTAAACCTCTAAAGCGTTTACTGATTGAGATTTTTCATGCAAAAGGTAAAGGTGACAATAACGTGAATAATCATCGATAAATGTGATGAAATATTTCTCTGCACTCATGGAGGGAACATCAAAAGGACCACAAATGTCTGTATGTATAATTTCTAATAACGCAGTGCTTCTTGTGGACCCTTTCTTGGTGTGTTTGGTTTGCTTACCTTTAATGCATTCCACACACGTCCCAAAATCCGTAAAATCAAGAGAAGGTAACATATTGTTTTTAACCAATATGTTCATTCTTTCTCTTGAAATATGGGCCAAACGTTTATGCCACAAGAAGGAGGAACTTTCATTAGAGCCTGTATCTAGCCACCATGTATTAGAACGAATTTCAGCATAATTTGATTCGAAACATACTAAAGCCAAATGCTTACCCTTCTTTTCGAATCAATTCTTACGCTTTATGCAGTCTTGCTGAAAGTGCCCAGGATTTCTTACAGAAAGAGCAACTTTCCTGCTTCTTAATTTCCTTCTTTATGCCAGATGCAGACGGTTTATCAGAAGGGCTTAACTTAATGCCCTTTCTGTTTCTAAACTTACCTTTAGATTTCCCGCTTACATAATGCACATGATGTGCCTGGGGTAAACCACCATTCTTACTTGAGGCATCAGCCTCATCTTTCTGTTTGATTCTTGCTGCTTCTTGAACCAGTTTATTGGTCAATTCATTAACACTCCAAATTTCTTTAACGGTGTTGTAATGAAGGTGAAAATTATCAAACTTATCAGGCAGAAAGTTGAATATAAACTGGGCGAGGAACGGATCCTCAACTTTCATGCTCAGTTTTCCCAACTTAGCTGCCAGATTCGTCATGTGCAACACATGTTGCTGCATGGTAGTAACATTCTCATTATACTTAGCAGTGGTAAGTTCAGACATAAGCCTTCCAGCTACCGCTTTATCGGTAGTCTGAAAGCGTTCCTTAATGATTTCCATGTACTTACTGGCTGTAGTACAGTCGTAAGAACTTTAAGCAAAGACTGTCAAGTTATTGAGAGAGCTTTGCAACGGTACTGCATTATGAACAATGCTCAGAACATTAGGCTTTGAGTTTATCACACAATAGCAATTATGACTAAGACTTGAGACTTAAATGAGTAACTCATAAACATTCATTAAGCAAGTGCAGTATCTGTGGACAACCTACGCATGCTTAATTACATAATCAAGTATACTCTCTTTAATGAGTGTTTCACTTTAATGTCAGGTTACCTGTGGGTAAAACCTTAATACAAGTTATTTCACCCCATTAGATGCTTAGTCGGATATTCACTACATAATTTGAGTCCACTGTGGTGAACATCAACATAATGTGAATGCCCAATTTAATTACGTTATGAGATCTGATCGCGTACGAGATGAAATCACTGTGGTGAATTTCAACTCGTCATAATGCGAAGGTCTCCTTTAATCGATACATAATATATAATTAGTCTTCAATAAGGATGTATGCTTAGTCGGATATTCACTGCATAATTTGAGTCCACTGTGGTGAACATCAACATAATGTGAATGTCCAATTACATTATGAGATCTGATCGCGTACGAGATGAAATCACTGTGGTGAATTTCAACTTGTCATAATGCGAAGGTCTCCTTTAAGCATAATAGCATAATATTATACGAGCATACAATGAAAACAAAGAATAAGTATCGAAACAGCACGGGAAGACCTCAACCGAGTAAGACATCAGCTCGATCGAGTAGAAAATAAACAAAAGCACCTGGATCGAGAACAACTTTAGCTCGATCGAGAAGAAAATAAAGAAGAACCCCTCGATCGAGTACAACTTTAGCTCGATCGAGTACAAGGCAAAACAAGACCCCTCGATCGAGTAAACAATAGCTCGATCGAGCAGGATCAATAACATAAGGGCTCGATCGAGTAGAACATTAGCTCGATCGAGCAGAATTAAAAGCATAAGGGCTCGATCGAGGAGAACATTAGCTCGATCGATCAGAATTATAGACATAAGGGCTCGATCGAGCAGAACATTAGCTCGATCGAGCAACATCATTATTAAACCATCTCGATCGAGTGAAGCATTAGCTCGATCGAGTATGGTATAGATCATACAACATTCATACGCAACAATAATCATAATAAACCATACAAATCGAATTAGGGCAGCGCAAAACATCATCATAAATAATCAACATAAATCAAATAAAACGAAATAATTCGATTAGGCAGCGGAAACGATCATCATAACAGGATACGTTATCAATCATGAGGGTATACAATCAATTATGAATGAATGTTACAACATCATGATTAAAACATTAAATTCATTCATAAAAACATAATTAGAACATTAATCAGAATTACAACTATAATCACAACCATGCTCTGATACCACATGTAAACATAAATTATAGGATCTTGATTAAAGCAATAATTACTGAAAGGTACTTACGTGATGTAGCCATTAGATCTGATAATAAAACCACTTGAGAAAGATAAAAGATGAACCCTTATTGTTTTGCCTTCTCCTGCCTTCCTTATTCTCTAACTCACTTTCTTTATGTGTGTTTCTTAATATGAATTAGGTTAAAGCACAAACAGGTGTGCTTATATAGAGAGGTGGCAGGAGGGGCTTAATAGAATAAGTGGGCTTTTATGTTAATGGCCTGTAAACATTAACCGTAATCCACTTAAACTAGGACTCCTATTAAAAACCCGAAACATTATATTTAACCATTATTTAATTAAGGTGACTTATATCAGTAATTAGGTCCACATAATAGAGAATTAAATAATAATTCTTACATCCGAAAGTTTTATCGAGCCAAAGTATGATGTCTGAGAGTCGAAACAACCTTACTACTTGGCACCAATGGACCTAGCCATGCTCTCCTTACAATACATTCAACAAGGTTTGATGTTCATTAAACCTTCTCATTTCACTGACGGTCAACAATTTTGCATTCATAAGCTCCTTGACAATCTCAGGGACTCGCTTTCAATAACCCTTATCCATTTCTACCCGTTAGCCGGTCAACTTGCTACACACGTAGATGTGAATCGACACGAAAGCTTAATCTTTGTCGATTGTACCAAGGGGCCTGGGGCTAGGTTCATTTATGCCACAATAGACCTGACCGTATTAGATATACTTCGTCCAACTGAGGATATCCCGTCAGTTGTTCATTCTTTTTTCGATCACAACAAGGCTGTGAACTATGATGGCCATGACCAACCCTTACTATCTGTTCAAGTTACTGAACTCATAGATGGGTTGTTTATAGGATGCTCTATAAATCACTCTGTATTAGACGGAACTTCATATTGGCATTTCTGGAACGTATGGTTCGATATACATAACAATAATAGTACGAGCGTGTTAGACACGCACCTACCGGTCCATAACCGTTGGTTTCCAAACGGTTATGGACCAATTATCACCCTTCCCTATACCAATCGCAACGAATTCATTACTACGTATGAAGAGAGTGGCAATCTTGATAAAATGTTCAACTTTTCGTCAAAGTCGATTGCTAGATTGAAAGCCCAAGCCCGAAAAGAAAGCGGGAACAGTCAAATCTCCTCCTTACAGGCCTTAACAGCTCTGGTTTGGAGGGCGATTTTTCGGGCGAAAGGCTTGGCCAATGATCAACTCATCAATTGCATATTAGCGGCAAATAACCGTCATAGGTTAAAACCCGAATTACCAAAAAGTTATTTTGGTAACTGCATATGTTTCATTGAGAACAAAATAACAGCAAAAGACTTGCTTGAGCATGACTTAGGTTGGGCAGCCTCCTTGTTACACCAATCTGTGCAAAACAATAACAACTCGTCCTTTCGCGATAGAGTTGCAGGATGGTTGCAGTCCCGGACTGTATACCAATCGGCGAATGTGTTTCATTCTAACAGCATAATGATCACACATTCGCCACAGTTTGATATGTACGGCAATGAATTTGGGTTAGGGAAGGCCATAGCGGTTAGGAGTGGGTATGGTTATAAGTTTGGAGGAGTCGTGGCTGCTTACCCGGGTTGTCGTGGAGATGGGTGTATTGATCTTGAGATTTGCTTACCGGTGACTACCATGTCTGCGCTCGAATCTGATGAGGAATTCATCGCTGCTCTATCTGGATAGTCCCAAAATTTATAGATGATTTTCTTTTCTTTCAAAGGAGCGCACTTTGTGGCGGATACGAATCGAAACCGCAATCTCGCAGTTGGGGTGAGAGAAGTCTTACCACTTGAGCTAACTCTTGTTGACTAAATACGATTTATGTTTTGATGATGTCAAATCTAGTATATATATAAAAGAGGCTTTTTTCGAGCAATTTTATTGGTCAACATCATCTTTTTCAGTTTTTGGAAAGTATATTTTAAGATATTGCAAGATTACAAAAAAAGATAATATATAATATTTTTAATATCACACCTATTATTTACGTAACAATTTTTTTTATCATCAGTCTAACGGAAAAATATAGTGCAAAACATTTTGAAACTTATATATTTGGATTCTTAGCGAAAAATGCTTTCATTAGAGTATAAATTTTGTATTTTTTACTATTATATTGTTTATAATATGATAAAAGTATAGTATAAAGTATGTAAAAAAATTAAATAAACAATATTTAATTTTTTTTTTTTTATCATTCTAATATTAGTTAGTGGATAATGATAGAGCGTCTCGGTACCACCCCATTAAAGATTAAAGATAATTTTAAAAGTCAGAAATATATATTTTTTATCTTAGATTTGCGCCAAATTAAAAGAGCCAAAGAGTAATTCATCTACACAAACATCTCTAATCGTTTGATACATACAATCATAATCAAATAAAGATACAATTAAGGTTGGTTAGACGTCATAGATTGTATTTTAATCCAATTTGCTACTTCAATTTAGCTGTGGTGAAGTGAATTATGTCGCATACATTGGAAACAAAGAGTAAATTTAATAACTAAAAAAAATACGAGAGTAGTAGTATGAAAACTTAGCTACATACCTACATACTTCACATAATTGTCCAATAGTTAGTGGGTAACTGGGTAAGCATGATATTACATGAATATGTAAATCGAGGGAAGTAAAAGGTATCAATAAACCTAATTTTCTCACTATTACTAACAAATGTATTTCCTAGATTACCCTTCATATGTAAATAACTTTGAATTTTAAAAAGTTGTTAGAGAAAGATAACTTTGAATTTACTAAATTAGGTGGTACTGAAATTGAGTATCACCGGGTGTTACTATCTCATTATCCTTAGAGTAATAGTTTAGTCAATAATTATTTTATATGAAAAGTTGGTATACTACTTATTATGTTATTTGTCTCACATTGAAAAATAATGTAAGTGTAATGAATATACTACTTATAAATAGCAGAATTGTTCCACAGTACATCGACCTATAATTATAAATATGAGTCATTATTAACTTAGGTGTTAATGCAAAATCTTTTGAATCTCTTGAATATTATCTTAGAGATCTCTTAAAATTTTGTATTTGTATTCTTATCATGTTATTTGTCGTACATTGAAAAACAATGTATTGAATATACTACTTATAATAGTAGGGTTGTCCACATCAAAAAATTAGCATAAGGTAGGGTGATCCTATAAAATTAAAAATAAGAGTTATCCTTAACTTAGGAATCAACCCAAAATATTTTGGATATCTTAAGTATTGTCTTAGAGATATCTTAAAAGTTATTACTATTATCTCCACAGTGTTGAATTTTACATCGTCAAAAACTAATTTAGAAAAGTATCATAAATAATATTTTTGATATAAAAAATAAAGTGGATAATCTTTTAATTAACATAGAAATAAATATTTTATAGAAAAATATGTGGTACTACTTAATATGTTATTTGTACACATTGAAAAATAATTTAGGTGTGGTAAATATATACTACTATTAATAGTCAATTTTCCCACATCGGATAAAATACCATAAGGCGGGTGATACTATGGTTATAATTAGAAGCCATCCTTAGAAATTAGGTATCAACCAAAAATATTTTGAGTCTCTTAAGTATTGTCTTTGAGAGTTCTTAGAAGTTTGTATTATTATCTTCAATAGTGAAATTTACATTATCAAAAATGAATTTAATAAACTATCACAAATAATATTTTTGAAATAAAATATAAATTAAAGTTCAATATTTTATTTATTATAATATATATTTCCTATACTATATTCAAGTGAGGTTTATAATTTTCATATAACATTTTATACATTTAATTTTCCTTGACAAAAAATGTATCGTAAAAAATATTATCAAAATTATATAATTAGATTCGTGGTAAAAACAATATTATCATTACAATACATTATCTCATCTATATAAATATGATTATAAATAATAATAAGTATTGTCTAAGAGAACTCTTAATAAAATTTTGTATTATTATCTTGACACTAATGAAATTGATATTATCAAAATTAATTTATGAAAGTATCATAAATAATCATTTAGGAGAGTATTATATAAGAAATAATTTTGATGGTGTACTACTTAATATGTATATCAACTCAAAAGCTTTTAAATCTTTTTAAGTATTGTCTTACAAAGCTCTTACACTTTTGTATTATTATCTCTACCTTAATGAAATTTACATCATTAAAATTAATTAGGCATGTATCATAAATAATAATTTAAGAAAGTATCATAAATAATAATTTAAGAAAGTATCATAAATAATAATTTTAATGATGTACTACTTAATATATTATTTGTCTCACATTGAAATATAATGTAGGTGGGGTGAATATACTACGTATAAATAAAAGAATTGTCCCACATCGAAAAAATATCATAAGCTTGGGTGATCATGTGATTATAAATAGGAGCCGTCTTTGGAACTTAGATATCAACCCGAAATCGTTTAAGACTCACAAATATTCTTTTAGAGAGCTCTTAAAAAAATTTATTAATCACTAAAATAATATAATTAGATTCGTGATAAAAAAATGCTATCATTACGGTATAAAGGTGCTGTTTGGCCAAGCTTTACAAGTGCTTTTGTAATTGAATAAGTAGAAGTTAGGCCAAACAGTGAAAATTTGAGGATATAAAATTACTTTTAAAAAGTCAAATCGTAAAAAAAAGCTAGTAAAAGGAGAAGTAGTAAATTCCTACTTCTAGCTACTTCTCAGAATCTCTACTAAGCATCAATTATTTTGATTTTTTTTATTGTTTGTACTCAAGAATTATTATCTTCCACTTTATTTTTTTTTTGTGAAATTAACATAATATATAACACTAAATTCTGAAAGTATGTAAAATTGATTTGTGACGGGGCCCGGTGCAAGTTAAAGTTAAAGTTTAAAAAGGGATATATTATACCTAAACCTTTTGATTTAGAAGTAAAAACACAATCAATGAATAGTCTCAACTCGTAGTACGTTTATATCGAAAGAAAAAAATTATAGAATTAATTAGAGAGTGCTAAAACAGAACGTAATTGCTCTTTCATGAACGTAGTTTACTCTTTCATGGACTTTTTGTCATTAGTTTTCCATTACTTACCCTTCCCCAAAAAACAACATAAACAAACTCTCTCTAATTTTCTTCGTCACAAGATTAATCTAATATGTCAAATTAATCAATAATGAACACTAATTCTCAAATTAATTGAGTAGTAATTCTAATTTATTAAGTTTATATCAAATTAGGGAAAATTAGAGTGAAGAATCGAATCGAACTTTAAACTTCACCATAATGCATTCATGAACCCAGTTTCTACGAACTTCAAACTTCACCGTAAGTTATTCACGTAATTTGTGTAATTTGCAATAGAGTGATTACCTAATTTTCAGCCAAATCCTTATCGCACAGCAAACCACCAAAATTAAATTACATTCACATCATATTCCTTGGTTGTCATTTTTCCTCTCATAGTCACAACAAGCTTCTTGTTAGCTACTCTCATTATCATTTGGCTTGTTCATATCTTTTCACAAATTGATAATGATTCACAAATTGATAATGATTCATATAAACAATTCATCCAGACTATGGGCTTCATTTCACTCATATTAATAGAACCTTGAATTGTTTCCTTCGTTCACATTCAACACATATCATAATTATAATTTTCAGATTAATTATTACGTATTTCTCGGCGTGGGTTCGGAAAGATTGGGTACAGTTTTGGGTTGTTCGGATTGTTGAGACGTGGTGTGGATTCAGGTAGGGGGTCGGAATTCTGAGAGAACACAGACGAACCGACGGCGAATCGGTGGCGGATCTGGTAGAAAAGAGACGGTGGTTGGTTTTTGTGGGTCTGGGTGGGTCTTGCCGACAAGGGGTCGGCCGTGCCTAGGAGGGGCGGTGGAGGACGGTGGTGTATGGTGGGTGTATGTGGTGGTTGTGGCCAATGGTGGATGGTAGTTGGGGTGAGTAATTTGAGAGGACTTATTATGAAATGAAAATGAATGAGTACAAATGACGAGGGTATAATGGTCATTCGTGTCCATGATTGAGTAAATCATGTCCATGAATGAGCATAACCCAAAAAGAATTCATGGTTATCATATTTATTTTGAAAAATAATAGGAGCAAAATATTTTTATCTCATTAAATGTATAATCAGAGCAAGTTTATTAATATGTTTATGTTAAGAGAAAGTATAGTCACATCCCTTTTTAAATGACATATAATTATTTATTGTATCAAATTATTCTGTATGGGGTAGTCGTAGATATGTTGTAAGTCCAATTATAGGCTTTGTGTGGCAAGATATTATTTCGGGTATTTTTGTTTCGACTAAAGTAGCTTTTTTGATAAAAATTTCAGCTACGTAACTGATTTACTTACAAGTCTATTACGACAATTAGCTTATTTTCCCAAATAAGCTACCTGAAACGAAACGAAATAAGCTATAGGATAGCATTTGAGATTTCATGTAGCTAATCTAGTGATCTTGTATCATATTACTTTTTTTACCTCTTTAATCTATAATACTAAATAATGATCATACCTCTTTATGTAATTTCACAAAAAAATCAGCTACATTTTCAACTAGTTTGTCCAACATTATTTATAAAATCAGTTACCTTATTAGTTCTTAATTTTCAGCCACCTTATCAACTATTTTTTTTTTATGTTACAGTTAGTTTTTCAGTTTTCAGTTGTCTTTTCAGGTTTCAATTACCTTTTCAACTAGTTTTACCAAACAGATCCATAAAGTAATTTATTTAGGCATGAAGATTTTAGAGATATATTTTCTTTTAGTACAAGGAGGATTTACGAGACCTAAAATAGAGGTCTTTATTTTACCTATACCTAAGTTAGAAATAATTCTTTTGGTCCATCGAAAACGAATGATATAGCATACATAACATACAAATGCAAAATGCCAAATACAGACGAACAAAAAAGGAGCACCTTGATCTGGAATTTCTTGAAGGATTTCCTAATGTTTGAATCGCTTACAGACGCCACTACTTGCATCATTTATTCAAGGGTCAACCCAAATCAGGTTAAACAACTAACACGTTTGATTTGATTTGGGTTGTTTTAATTTGCAGAAGCTATCAAGTTGGTTATAAAATTGAATTCAAGAAATAAACATGTAAAATTAGTACTTTGGTCGTACCGAGTTGAACACGCCTAGGTAAACTTATTAGTATTAGGAGTACAAGAGTACATGACGATTTTATAATAAGTTCATCATGAGACTCACTCTTATTTTATCCTAACATTATATTATTATTTAGGTAATATTATTTACTCTATTATACGGAGTATTAATTATTAGGGTAAATCCCGTACTAATGCAATGTAATCTACTATATACTAAAGTAGAAACATTTTATGACTTCCTATTGGCTGCACAAAACAAGAAAAAGAAAAAAAATTGGGCCCCACCTTTATGCCAACTTATTTAATTGCCCTCTCTCCTCTTATTTAATTAACTTATGTCATTTAATTATGGGTTTTTCTACATAGTACCCCTATATTTTTTCGAATTCTACGTGGTACCCTTTAGTTTTTAAAATTATCACTGGTACCCCTATACTTAGCAAACTACTAGAAATCAAGTTTTAAAACAGTTAATATTTTACAAAGAAAATATGTTTGTGATTGTCTAAGGATATTTATGATAACGACATGCAAAATTATTGTCAAAAGATCAATAAAAAGTGCATAGTTTAAAACAGGCAGTTTATTGCCTTTTGGGTATTTTGAGAGGTTTTTAATAAGTTTAGGGGTATCATGTAAATTTTGAAAAAACGAAGGGTACCATGTAGAATTCGGAAAAATACAGGGGTACCATGTAGAAAAACCCTTTAATTATTTAATTCATACCATATGCTAAGAAACTTATATGTCCAAAAAAATAATTACAAAATTGTCTTAAATAAATAAATACAAATAATTTACAAATTTACAAAAATATTAATCAAATAATAAATAGCAAAATTTATTTGAATCAATCAGTGACGGTATTTACAAAATTAAAAAACCAAAATCATTCTTAATAAAATGTTTGAATGAAATTAAATAAAAACAGAGAAACTAAATCAGAATAACTGATGCAGGATTCATAATACTGAAAAAATCAGGGCCGAAAAAATACCTAAAGCTCATTGACGGTATTTACAAAATTAAAAAACAAAAATCATTCTTAATAAATTTTTTGAATGAAATTAAATAAAACAGAGAAACTAAATCAGAATAACTGATGCAAGATTCATAATACTGAAAAAATCAGGACCGAAAAAATACCTAAAGCTTAAATAACTTTAATAAATACGAAGTAGATTTTATTTGAGTTTAAACAAATAAAAAAATTAAACAAATTTTTTGTAAGCAAATAAGGAGACGTATATGTGATAAAATAACTAAAAAATAGAGCAACAATTATTAATATCCAAACGGGGAAAAAAAGAACATTTAAGTATACTTGCGTGGCTAACTCAAAGCGAAATCGACATGGATGAACTTGATGAAGTTGACTATTTTATAGAAGTATCAGTATGTATATGGATCGTGGATGAAGGGAATAAATAAAATCATATAAATAATGAAATTTAGCTTTTAATATGTATTTTATATTTTATATTGGAAAAGATGGGAAATCAATTGTGAGTGACAGGCAGTGGATCGAAAATAGTGTGAGGAAATTAGGTTATGAAAATTTGGAGGGTTTTACTGGGCGGGTGGGTATGAGTGTGATATTGTCAAAAATTAAGTCTTATGGATGCCCAAATTTGAGTTTGAGTATATTTTTGTGTGTATTACTTTAATCCGATCTAATATTTTATTTCGAGCTTATTTTTTTCAATTCGATTCAATAGTTCATCATCGATATTTTTGTATATCAACAAATGAAAGTATCTCTTAAAATGAGTATATACGTTTTGACACTAAAACGGTCAATATCACCTCATTTGCATAGAAAGGCAAACTTTTTGTTAATGTCGAGCTATCTATGCATTTATTTAATATATAAATATATCAATGTTTTTTTTTAAAAAAAAAAAAAACAGGCCCGTGCAAATTTGCACGGGTTTAAAACTAGTTTTCTTAATTTTAATATACAAACGGGCTCAATTAATTTCACTTTTGTTTCTTGAAGTTTGGAATAGTTCTCGACTTCTCGTGCCTTTGATGAAATAAATTGTAGCACCATTGCAACTTTTATCTCAAAAACATACATTTGAGCATAATAAAATAGCTATTTAAACGTGCAATTTATTTTATTTTTTATCTCAACGTGCTATTTATTTAAGGTTTGTTTTTTTATTTTATTTTGTTCAAAAACGTCATTAATTATGGTAACATTTGATGAATTTATATCCTTGTTTACCAAAATGAAATACTACCAAACGTAGAGTTACTAAAATTAAAAATAGCCAAATTTAATGCTACTGAAGTCGAATTTTCTTAATTCACCTTAGGCCACTGAAGTCGAATTAGCCCAAATTCTCTGTACATTTATGTGAAATTTCCAAAAAAAAAAAAAAATACTGGTAAAATTCTAATAAACTTCCATTTCTAGAGACGAAAGTTTGATACAATTACATACATCAAGTTTATTTTATGAGTTACACCTCCATTAGATATACAGTAGGTCTTGCTTGCGACGGATCGGATCTTGCGACGGGTATTTTGTGAGAGGAAATGAGTAGAGGGGACAAGGTGGGCACCCCCATGTGCTTCTCTACTCACCCTTGATGGGTATTTTGTGAGAGAATATGGTATCCGTCTTAAGCTTGCGACGGATAGTGTCCGTCACAAATGAGAATTTGTGTTAGATATAATCATATAATGGTTGGACGATTATGTAAGGCTCAAATAGTCACCAAAGTAGTTAAAAGCCACCAATTGACTTAAGACTATTTCTTTCAGATACATTCAAACTATTTACATTTTAACACAAGTTTAATGTTTTCAACTCCCTTCTTGTAACACTATTGTCAAAGTTGTATGGACTAGTTGACAAGCAATTAGCAACAAAATTTCACCACATTCTTGTGGAGTTCCTGGAAGAGAAACATGATCAAACTTTACTACTTACTATGAATTTCTTTGTTTACATACTTTGTACAAGTCTTTGTAAAGTAATAAAATATAAACATTGTGGACTACTCTAAAGTAAATCAACTTTCATATTGAAGGCTCGAATAGTGTAAAGAAAATCAATAGTGAGTGTTATCCCACATTGATAAAAGATGAGAGAGTTTATCACTCTATAAGGCAAGGGGGTACTTCCTCTATTACCAATTGATTTTAGCGTAGAACTTTCTTAGTCTTATGAAGCGGACTTTCTCTCATAAGTAGGAGTGCGGCCCAGGATCAATAAAAATTTTAAACAAATAGTCGAATTATAAACGTTTATGGTAAAATCGTTTTATATTTCACAACGATTAATAAATAAATGTTTTTTTTTTTGGTTCAAATGAGCGCGCAATGTCGCGGGTGAGAATCGAACCCCCAACTTCATGAATGGAGTAAGAGTGCTCTTACCACTTGAGCTACCTCTTGTTCTCATTAATAAATAAATGTGACACCATAACTTTTTTTAGAAAAAATGGTCACGACTCTTTTAAGCTGAGAAATATAACTTGTAAATTGCCACGTCAGTTTTACTAAAAGACTCACTAAATAAATTTTTTTAGGTAACTGAGTAATTTTACTAAGACATAGTTGCGGCCATAAATCAAAAGCTACAATGTCCGCTACAACTTCAGGAATCGAATCGACCCAAACCCGGGTGGAATAATCAACAGAATGGTAATGCCCAACAACCTCATAGGTAATTTATTGACTTATTGTTATGTAATCCCTCCGTCTCGGACTCCCGGTCAATCGTTGTTCTTATATTTTGACACAAAGACAAATGAAAGAGTGAGGGATCATTTATGGTTCCACTTATTAGATGACAAGTGGACAATAATTTCATTGATTGATTAAATTACTCATAGAAAATATCTTAAATATAGAAAGTAAAACAATTGATTGAGACACTAAAAAAAAAATATAAACCAATGGACCGGAACGGTCGGAGTAAAACCGACCACACAACATTTCGAATTATTATCTTATTTTATCATTAACCTACCAACATGAAATATGATAATACATCTACAAAAGCCAAAATACTTTTTGTAGTGAAACCAAATCAAAAATCAGCATGTCTTACTTAAGACGGATTGACCCTTCTAAAGTCAGCATGTCAAGACCCATTACGAGAAAGCAAGTGGGGTTATTCTCCACTTACTTTCTTGTGAGGGGTCTTGACCCATCTAAAACTTTCAGACGAATCAACCCGTCTAAAATGAGAATTTGTGATAAAAAATAACCACTTAAAGAACTAATACCTAGACAAAACATCCTCAAGTACGTATAGTAGCATACATCATTCACGTACCATTTCTACGTATAACTACTTTTTAGTAGAAAAAATATTACACTTAAATCAAATATTTGACGTGTATGTCTTTACTCTTATCCTTCTGCCCCTTGATTATTAAGCAATTCGTACCGTGTTTACCTTGCAAAAATGTAGATAGGATTCAGTATAAAGCGAATTTCATGAGGTAAGATTTTAAGAACAAATGAAATTTTATCGTTGAATTCCTCGTATGAAACACCTTTACTTGAATCTTTTCTATTACTGTCTTCACACTATACCAAATCTTTGACATGTCCTATCCTTCGGCATCACCTATGAAAACTTCAGTCGTAGAATGCTTAAGACGAGACAAATACATTTATATAAAATCACCCCACCGATAATAAAGAAAATGTCTGATCCTTTGTTTACTTGTATGAATTGTGATGTTTTCCTATTAAGTAGTAAACTAGTAACGATTATCACAACTATTATTTACGCATTTAACATTTTTCCGTTAAATTGAGGGTTAAACTAGTCTCCTAAATGTAAGATCGAAGGATAATTGTTAAACTTCATAATCGGGCCTGGGTCCAACCCGTACCGAGGAGAGAGAGTCCACTTTATAAACTCAAGGGGGTTCCACTCTAAAACCAATTGGCAATAGAGGGAGTAGCTCATTGCCTCATAAGGTGGTAAACTCTCTCCTCTTTTATCAATGTGGAATTACACTCACATGTGGGAAATCGGGTTTCTTCACACTCCCCCTCACATGTGAGCCCACTTTAAATCAGACTGGGGGGCTTTCTGGCCTCTCTTCCAGCTGTCAAGCAAACCGTGTTATTTTTCAACGGCTGCGATTTCTTGGCCCAGTTTTTTTTCTTTCTCTTTATGCCCAGGTCTTTCTTTACCATGAGCTCTGATACCATGTTAAACTTCATAATCGGGCCTGGGTCCAACCCGTACCGAGGAGAGAGAGTCCACTTTATAAACTCAAGGGGGTTCCACTCTAAAACCAATTGGCAATAGAGGGAATAACTCATTGCCTCATAAGGTGGTAAACTCTCTCCTCTTTTATCAATGTGGAATTACACTCACATGTGGGAAATTGAGTTTCTTCACAATAATGGATACGTAAAACATGCAAAGAATAAATATATCTGAGAATGAGGGGTGAATAGCCGGCATATCTTACTGCCAAATAACTTCTACATTGAAATTGTTGGAGAAGTGACATCAGGAATATTTATATAGATAGTTATATGTTTTGTTACTTGGAGCAAGAAACCTTGAGATAACTTTTACACAAAAAGTCAGAAGACTATGCAAAGGTCAAAACTAACTTGGTTGCTTATTCCAGTAGTTTTGTATCATCTTACGCTTATTATAGAGAATGCACGTATACGAGTGTACGTGTCTACTACTACCACCCTATGTTTCCGTTAAGCCGTTAAGGTGGTGTTACATAAGATATTACAAATTCTTCTAGGCAATCCGTCGTCTTATTGTTTCAGACGTGTCAAATCTCTTTATAAAAGAGTAAATAAGACAAGTGAAGGTCCCCATCTTAAGCACGACAAACTGATAAGATATAAAAATGCATAAAAATGATGACATGCATTTTTATTCATTAATTAAAACGCTTTAGTTTTGATTAGATGACAATTTTATTATTTTTTTTCCAGCTAATATTTCCTTGATAAATCCTTGTTTATTGAGAATTATTTGTGCGGGAAAAATGTAGATGCTCCTTTATGTTGGGTGTCAATGTGTCATAGAGAAATGGCCGTCGTGAATGAGGACGTTGTCTTGCCTTATTTCTTTATTAGGACATGTGGTATTGTACTAAAATTACAAATTTACGTGTTAAAATTAAAAAAAATCAATCTTATATTATAAGAAAAACTTAAGAAATAATTGGAATGAAGAAATTAATATAGTAATATGAGTAAACAAATTGTAGTGTAATAGAAATTGAGATAAATAAAAAGTTTCATAGCCTTATAAGGAGCTCGTTGTCCACTGTTCTACATAATAACGAGTTCCTTATGTCAAAGTGATTTCTAAAATAAGGAACTCGTTTCACTATAGGTAAAAGAGAGAAGAAGTGGGGACCACTCAGAGAATACTCCGTATAAAAATAAAACTTTTACTAGTCTGACCTGAGGGTAATTAAAAAGTTTCATGATTCGTAATATGTATTGATATGTCAATAAAAAAGTTTAGTAGGGAAATATCAAATACTCCCTCACATCCACACCAAAGGTAACATTGGGCTTTTCACACTTGTCGAGACGCGTTTTGCAACGTGAATATCTTTAGTTACACATTATTAAAAATTATAATAATTTGATATTCTTGTAGTATTCATAATGATGATTCAAACAAGATCTCGCATGACTATATTTTCTCTTATATATTAGGAATAATACCAAAAATTCTCCTCACCCATGAATAGTGCAAAAAGCCTAATGTTACCTTTGGTCTGGATGGGAGGGAGTATAACCATTGTTCTTGCTCTTAGGTTATTCCGATTAGCGGACAAGTACAGTTGCATGGCGTTCCTCACTATTACACGCCATAGATTTGCGTTGCGTACATTTTGAATCAATGGTTAAGAAATTTAAGTAAAAACCATTAAGAAAGTTCCAAAATGCGGTGATCTTTGATTTTAACATCCCACCTTCTCTGTTTAATTTGGTGGGAGTATCCTTTTTAAATATGATTATCATACCAACGCAAATGATGAGGAAGTATCTGAGAGCACTTCAATTCCAGCATTTTGTGTCTTGATTTTTTATACATTCCTTTGTGCTAACTTTAAATTAAATGGTTTTTACATTATAACGGAATTTTAAAAGTATAAAGATCACTCGGTATCTGATATAATTATATCTAAATAGATAATTCTCAATGTCTTAAGGTAACATAGAAAACGGAGTAACTTTACAAATGCCAGTAGCCAGCTTAACTGGTTATGGTGAGTCATGAACGGTAATAATCATGACCTAAATTCAAACCTCGTCAGTATCGTATTCGTCATTATAACTCTCTTTACACTAAAAAAATGTGTTGAGTAACTTTTATGACCTAGATAAGATTTACCTTAACAAACAATATATGGGAAGTGTTCTATAATTTTACTCCACTACACATAAAAATTGTCAATAAAGTTGATGAGATTTGGACTTTGTTGTAAGGAAAATCAAGAAAAGTCGATAGTTACATTACTTACATAAAATTAAGGTTATTACAAAACGAGAAGTATTGAAACCTAAAATAAGAGGCAGTTTCGTTAAATTACACGTACCGGATAGTTAAAATAAATACCAATTAAACTACTTTAGTTAGCTACTTTAATTAACTACTTATTATAGCTTGTACTTTTGGGTTATGTGACACAAATCTATGTTACAACCACTCTGATTCACATAACTAATCTTCGTTTCGCTAAACGATTACTGTGGTTTACATTGATGTTCTTGCATACAGTTTTTTTGCATGACATAGTCCTTTAACATTACTTCGTGCAAAATACCAAAATTTATGTGCAATTATATGGTCTTTAATCTCAATACCAAATTCTCACATGTTTATATATAGTCTGATATTTAACAATCTTTACATTTTCTATATGAAAGAGTCATGTTAAAACTCGAAACCATTTATAAAGTTCCTACTTAAAAAAATAAAAATAAATAAATATCGAAACCATTTGCGGAACTCATCATTTCCTACTAGGATAGTTATATTATTTTTTGAATCGTCCCTTGTGGTATCATGGCATATTATTGTCCATGTAAGTCGATCAGATCAATTATTGTCTTATACGGAGTATATTATTAGTAGTATATATATGGTACAACCTTATAGTCTGGACTTATTATATAGATCCCTTTCAATAAACGGATTTTTTAACGTGTCTCATATATAGTCACGCGATAAAAAAGAGTTAGTTGTATTGTTTTTGCAATAACTATAATTATGGTTACTATGTGGAGTAGTTTTAATTACAAAATAATAAAAGAATGAGTATATTTCGACTTAAATACTAGATTGACCAATAAATCTACCAATTTCATGTGTTTGGTTAAAGGCATATTTTGAAGAGTAAATTAGAAATTACTTCTTTTTAAGATTCACTTTTCTAAACTTATTCCCATATAATTTTTTTTGTTAAAATTATTTCCTTAAGATGCATTTTGATAAAAAAAAACTGTTTCAAAACTCCAATTTTGATCACTTATTTTGTCTGTTTTTGAAATCTATCTCCACTAGTTTTACCTCCGTGCAAATTGCACGGGTTTGTTTTTCGAACATTGTTTTTATCATATATTTAAATAAATAAATAATAATGTTAACTTTTGGAATTCACAGGCGCAAACATAGAATACTTCATATAAGATATTAAACCCAATACATTAACACTCTTGTATCAAACATGAAATAAATATTAAAAAAATAATTAAAACATTCTAAATAACATTATGAATTAAAAAATTATATAAAAAACTTGATGTTTATAATTACTACATTAGAAGTGATGTAAGTACTTATATGATTAAAGCGATAAGAACAGACTTGATTTGTTTTTTAGACAAATTATATATTTCAGTTGTAAGACAGTTAGCATACAGCAGCTCTGATCTGCTTCTGAGCATGTTCTGACGCCAGTCACCTGACTTATTTTCGACATGACCAACATTATAAATTAACCCGTTTGATTGTGTTAAAATAAACTATATTTTAATAAAGTGAATATTTATTAAATCGATAGTTTCTCGCCAATTAGTATTCATCATTTCATTAAACTATAATTTAATTTGTTGATTTTTTTTAATTATAATTTTATAAACTTGCCTTGTATGGTTATAAATATATTATATAATTTAATTTATAAGTATATCTATATTATTATTAATATTATTTTCCAATAAAACTGACATAACTAATAAACACCAATTTATGATTTTATATATCATTTCATTAAATACTCATGTAACTAAAAATACTCATGTAACTGACATTATTTTAGTTACATGAGTATTTTCTTACTAATTTGTGTAAAAGTGGGTAAAATAATATATAAAATGAATTTTTAATTTATATTTGGTAAAATATTAATGATCCTAAAACAAACGTGTACTAAATTTTCATTGGAATTATTCATAAACATTGAAATAAAAACCTTATTGCATAAATCATTTTGTAAATATTAATCATATTTTAGAAGGTGTATTTTAATCAAATGAAGTTAGAAAGTTAGTGGGTCCTTGTGTACATGATGAGGTGGATTCACCAAATGACTTTAAATGTTTGTTTTAATAGAAGAAAGATTTGTCTACATGAGTTAAATCTAAATCTTTAAGTAATTTTTAATGAAAGTGCATCCGAAAAAAGAAATTTAGCAAAACAAAATTTATAATGAGGTAAGTTAAGAAAAGTGAATCTTAAAAGTGACTAGTTTTTAATTTACTCTATTATTTTGAATAACATCTTGTTCCGAATTTACTATTTTTGAATATACTGTTAAGGGCAAAACATTATAATAACATATTCTATTTACATATGAAAACAATCTAATAAATAATAAGCCCTAATACGAATCTAATAATGATAAGAAACTTCTTTTATTTACCATTGAATTTTTATTTTTGTAAAACAAAATATAGAATTGCATTAGACTGGCCTAATTCAGACATTTACTATTTATAATATTTTTTTATTTAAAGATGTAAAATTTATCAAACAAATTATGAGACACATTCGCTCATCTCGTTATTAATATTATTACTTTCACTACATCCTCGTTACGGTTAATACTATTATACTCGACTAATCACTCGCTCGGTTACTATTATTAATTTGATTACTCCCGCTATTTTTCTATGATATAGATGTAAAATTTATCCTCTAAATTTGAAGACACAATAACATTCGTTACTCCCCCTATTATATCATCTCATGTTAATACTATTATTGCAATCCTCTCGTGGTACTTTTACATTAGATAATCCCGTTATTTTTACAATTAAATTCAATATTTCCGTTAATTTGATTAAACTAATATATTTAAATATAAATAAATACTTTCCTGAAATCGATTAGTTACCTAATTGATCATACTATCTAATTTAAGGTGAATTATTAGAATCTAACTATTTTTCCTAAATTTCTTCCTTTCGTAAATTTAAATGACTGTCATTTTTATAGGTTCCAAAACTCAACCTACTTATATTATATTTATTATATGCTAATAATTAACATTTTATACGTCAAAACTATAGTATATGAAGTTTTATAAATTTGTGTCATTCCATTATTGTCTTTCGATTTACGGATTATATATACACTATAAATAGATAGATAGATAGATAGATAGGATCGCTAATAATGTATGATTCCAATAATATCGTGGCAGTGCTATTGAATTATTACCCTAAATCAAGCTACGGAGTACTATTTGAATGGGGGTTGGACATAAGCGTGGACTTATCTAAGGGTGTCTGAAATGATGCATGTTGCAATAATAAAAACATCCCCCTAAAAGTAGGATCGTTTTGGTAAAAGAAGATGAACCATGCAAACCAAACTAGTTGGTGTCTCATCTATTATAAATAAGGTTATGTCCAATACCATTCAAATTAAGGGGTCATGACTACTTAGTTATTCAACGTAGTGTCTAGGCATAAGACAAACAAGATGACTTCTTGGGTGATGAATTAGAATTAGGGAGATAGGAGGAAGCAACATGGATGATTAGTAATACTTACAAAATGACAATAATAAGGTCACGATTAATCTATACTATATATTAAATCCTGAAATTAAGAGACTTTTATGTAATTAAATAAAATTATACAAATTAATTATATTATATAGTTTTTAATCGACAGCGCTGTGGGATAGACCTAATCAAGAAATTTCAATGTAAATATTATATAATTTTGGTTGAAGTATAAATTTAGAAGATACCAAAATAGGGTGATTTTCATTAAAATAAACATGCCCCACTTCTGGTATTAATTAGTAGCATAAAATATACATTAAACTAAAAATTTATAATTATTTAAGTTACACAAAATATTTTGAAAAGTATTAAAAGGTAAATAAATCAAGATAGGTTTTCAAAAGATATAATATTGCATAATTTATTTTTTAAATTGATTTAACATATATGTAATATATTTATATAAATATATGAGCCTCTTAAAATTGCATGTGTACTTAAATTGCATGTTTAATCATCAGCTAATCAAATTATAGTAATCACTCAGTTCAATAATCAAAGTAACAATAATATTAGAACCGGGAGTAATGAAAGTAATAGAACAACAACGGGAGTAGTGAAATTTTCAATATTAATGCGGCGGCATTAGTGAAAGTATCAATAATTACGGTGGGAGTAATGAAAGTAACAATAATTACGCGCGACGGGAGTAGCAAATTAAAGTAATAGTAGTAACAACGAATGTAATAAAAGAAACAATACTAACAATAAAAAAAGTATAAATGAACAATTAGCCGACAATTGATTAAAGTAAAATATTAATAGTGGAGTAATGAATTGTCTAATAATTTATTTTATCGTAATTTTAAGATATGTTTTAAGAAAATATATTGATGATAAATTTATGAGTTATAAAATTTTAAAGTATATTTAATTGAAATTAATTTTAATGATAAATATAAGTAGCCCGGGCAGAGCCGCGCACCACTACTAGTAAATCTATTAATAGTGAATCATTAGTTCATTGTAAACTAACCATACATCATGCATTACGGCTAGGGGTGATAATGAGACGAGACAGCTCGCGAGCAGCTCGAGATTGGCTCGGTCAAAGCTTGGTTAAAGCTCGGCTCGTGCGGGCTCGGCTCGAGCTCGAACTCGGCTCGAGAGCTTAACGAGTCAAGCCGAGCAAACACTGGCTCGGCTCGAAAAGCTCGCGAGCAGCTCGAACTTGTGTAATTATATAAGTATTGCTCTTATTTTATAAAAATATTTTATCACGGTTATACCTCTGTATTACATATATCAAATGTCTCATTTTTTTGCTAAATATTTTGCGCATTGTTATTGAAAGTATCGGAAGAAGAAAAAAAATCAGAAAATCAACAAATATATAGGCTCGATTTGAGCTCGTGTTTGGCTCGAGCTCGCGTTAAAGCTCACAAGCTTTTTAACGAGCACATTTTTTTCAAGCTCGGGTAAGCTCGAGATCGGCTCGAGCTCGAGTTTTAGTTTTCGAGCACAAGCCGAGCAAGGCCAAGCTCGGGCTCGGCTCGGCTCGTTAGCACCCCTAATTACGGCATAGTTGTGTTTTATTGAAGTAAACATATATTCGGACATCAAGTCCTTTGTAAGACTTATTCACGGTAAACTTTTATATACTATTCATGTACTCGTATTTCTCATACAGAAATAATGAGTTTATTATTCTGAATGTAGAACCTAAAAATTTGGTACCATAGAATGCCAAGTAATTAAATCTATTTGGCTGCGGTGCGCATGAGTCGCATGACTGCATGGTTTATATATATTCCTCAAAATTGAGAGAATTGGGTCATTTAATGAAGGTTAAATCATAGATACAAAAATTACGAATTCTCTTATGCGACGGTTGTACGTATGCTAGTAGAAAGTAATCATTTTTTTGGTAAATATATATTGATAATTTTTTTTAAATAGTGATCACTTTTTATAGCTAAAAAGTGACCATTTTTTTTCAAAGTTATCGACTAACCAAAAATGGTTACTATTGACCAAAATGTTGTCACTTTTGTTGAAAAAAGTACACAGAAATACCGTCGCATATGATAATTAGTTAATCACAATATAGAAATACGGCTTATTCAATGAATAACAAGTGGACAAAACTGTCATTAAAATATCAAAGTACTTATAGAAAATCTTCAAATATAAAAATATAAATTGACATTCTAAAATGATAAACAAATAATCACTAGAGGGAGTATATTGATGAGTGCTTCACTAGACAACCGCAAGTAAAATAAGTTGTATACTGAAATCTAGTAGTGTGCCAAATCCATGATTTCCGTTTTGTGCAACGATTTATATATAGTTACCTAAAAGCCTCTCAGTTTTCAGGATATGGTGGTCCAACGATCTAACTTCGAAGTATTATTTATACACGTGCTACTCCTATAATATATGCGTGTATTCAGTGATGGAATCTACCAAAAAATTCTTGTGTCCTCGTTTGTATGCTCCTTTGATCCGATCTTTACACCTAAAAAATAGGAATAAAGTGAAATATATGCTCCTCCGATCCGATCTTTACACCTAAAAAATGACGAATAAAGTGAAATATTATAATAATTTCGGTGTAAGGAGTACTGTACTTTCGAAATGCAAAAAAATTACTCGAATCACAAGCCTGCATCGCTATTTTATTACCTTTGTATGTGATTTAAATAGTGAGATATTATTGTAGAACATTATTGTCAACTAATGTTGATCTTGATGGTTTAAATATAATATTATTTGTTATGTTATATACCTCGATCTCATACAATAGATAGAATGTTAATTCATTTCTAGTTCTTAGCTAGACATGGGCTTACAACGATATGCCTTCTATATACTTAGTAGTAATATACTACTCTCTCCGATCCACACAAATGGTAACATGGTGGAAAATGGAGTATTTAAGAAAATGTGGGAAAATGAGGGGTAAAAGGGGAAAAAGTAGGTGGGCCATGTAATAGTGGGTTTAATTGTGGGGTTGATAGGTGGGCCATGTAATGACATTTTGTGTAAATATCAAATGAGAATAAGGATAACATAGTAATGTTGTGGGCCAAATAAGGTATGTTACCATTGGTGTGGATCGTCCATTTATGGTAAGTGTTACCATTGGTCTGGATCGGAGGAAGTAATAAATAAGTAATTATATTGTTCATACATACGGAGTACTCATTAATTAGCATTGGCATCCATTTTACAAAGTGCATAAATTTACAAGAATATATTCTTTAAATTTTCACATAACCATTACTCCATCTTAATCTAGAGGTTAAGACGGAGGTATTACTACCCAATAAATTCTAGGTTTGAATCCCCCCTCTCAGAGACGAAGCTAAGGGATGGCCAAATAAAATGGGTCATAGCCCAGGTCAGTTTTTATAGATAAGTAATAATAGTAGTAATATCCAGTATCATTTTTTTTTTTTTTTCGGCAGCAGTAAAGTGACGTGGCTACATAATATCTTGACTTTTAAAGCCATAGCTACATCTAGACAAATACAACATAGAAGCATATAATAAACCTAATAGGACTAGCGCCACTACATGATTAGCGATACATCTGATGCCATCCGTTTGTTGGATAAAGAAAGAAGATCGGCCCCGAGCAACATCATCTAAATCACCAGCATTACTAATAACTTCCATAGGCCATTGAATCGTACCAGGTGCACTTACGCCACAAGTGCGTAGAAATAAAAGGGGAAGAGCGAGCCAAACAAGCTTGCTTTCAGCGGAGAAGATTCTCCTACACCGTAGTGATCGATCCTTACAGTCCAAAGACCAGCCCAAGAAGTCCAGTAATACGGTAAGAAGAAATAAAGAGCTTCTCCCAACCAAATTCCCAACCAAAGACTTTGACAACAGGTTTACCGTAAAACCAATAAAGGCCAAAATCAATATTATAAGCGATGACGCCTTTAAGAGTCCCTTGTTCCAAAGCGGGGAAGCTATGACACCTATAGGGCCCGAGCAACACATCACCCCGGAGGAGTAATTATTTATCTGAGATATTATTAGAAAAAACAGAATAACTAAAACTACTTGAAGACACTGTATATAGATTGATGAGGAACCACCACATCCAAACCACCCAACACCATAAATCAACCCCTACACATACAATCCAAACCGACATGACCACACAATTTAACACACTCTAACCAACTAATGTCCCACGCAGTTAGAAACAACCCTTTGAAAACACAAGACCGAGACAAATCCAGTGAACCTCCAGCGCCACACCATCAAGGCCTAAAATACAGACCGGATAAAAGAAAAAAGACAGACCGAACCACTACCCGACCCCGAACCGACCGACAAAACCCAATGACCCACAAAAGACCACAAAAGACGACATGCAAAGAAGGAAACAACCCCGAAATGAACATGCATAGACGAAACCGGTGGGGGAAGGGGGCGAGGGGAATGGGGAACACCGGGCTCGAGTATGCAAAGACACCAAGGGAAGGACTGACGGGAAAACAACAACAAGGACACAACGGCTTAGAGGACCACATTGTAGGACCGAAAGACTTATCTTCGAAGGTGGGGGAAGGGGCGAGGGAAAGGGGAACACCTTCTTGATAAGCCCATCGAAGATGGAACAGCTGTCAGCGGCGGCGACGGAGGTACATTAACAAGCGACGCTCGGAACACTAGAAACTGATTAACGAACCACAAAAGGACCAGATGGAGGAACGCCGTAAAGCTCAAAAGACGATCTATATCATGGCGAGTCAGGTTGTAGCACGGCGAGACGGAACAAAAATGGGAGAAGAGTGTGCTAAATGATGGGGAAATGAAGGTTCGCCGGAGATGGGCCAAGACATAGGCTCATCTCCGGCGAAAGGATTGAAGTAGGGAAGGAGAGATGGGAGGGTGGCGGCTGTAGTGGAGCAAGAAGTTAGGGTTTTTTGGGGATTATTTTGGGGATTTTTTTAGAGAGAGGCTTAGGAGAGAGAATAAAGTGAGAAATTATCCTAGTATCATTGTTAATAGTAGTATAGTGGTAAACACTTCATCCCAAAATAATGCAAAGTACCTCTTAGAAATAAAGAGTTCGACTCATGGTAGCATTAGTTTATGAAGTTTGCTTCTCTTTTTTTCCCTTTAGAGTTTGTTTGTTTAGTGCAGATCTAGGTAGTACAGACACTTCTCATAAGCAGCTGTTCCGTATCCGACACATACATTTGTCGGACACACGCCTAAACGTATCGATACCTATAAATGATGAATGAGAGATCGAAAGACTGAAATAGATTCATTAGAAGATGTGTTTGGGTGGTAAATGAGAATGAGTTATAGTCAAAGTTAAATTTACCTTCAATTAAAATACATTTACAAAATAAAATCATAAGTTATTTATAATTATAAACTATATATTTTATTAAGTTTAAATAACGTGTCCCGTGTCTTTAATTTCACGGGATGCCGTGGCATGTGTCCGTGTCCGTTTCCATGTCTCTTTTAGTGCTACCTATGTAATACTTCATGCATGGGGTGCCCATGAAGAAACCATTTATAAGCTTAATTAAAATCTGACTAGTGCTTAAAGGGACTAGAAGTACTACTCATATCAACAAAGTACATTTTTTTTTCTGGTTATCCATGCAAAAGAACTCAAAAGTTAAACGTGTTTGACTGAGAGTAGTCTTAGGATTGGTGACCTCCAGGGAAGGTTTCAAGGATGCGCATGAGTGATGACAAAATGCGCTGGAAAAGGACATGTGTTGATCTGTGGGGCATGTACTGAGTTTGACAAGCTACCGTGAGTGACCGCTCCCGGCCCAGGGTTTGGGCCGGGGTGTTACAACGTAGGTGTAGACGATTAGTATTAGTCTACTACAGTCTCTTGTCCCATTGTATTTTAAGTCAACAAGGATTCTTGTAATGAGTTTGTAGGAAATTATTTTTTATCATTAGAAAATGGTCTTTATTTAGTAAGCAATATATATTATCATTAGTGATTGTTTACGGTTTTTTTTGTAAGAGGATTGTTTACGATTTTAGTCTAACTGTAATTTACATTAGAACCGTGTATTATCATTTAGATTTTTGATTTGTTTCATCATATAAATAAAAAATCTCTATAAAAATGGTGTATGCCTATTGAACAAAAAATCATTGTATAATTTAATAGTTACAAAAAAAATAGTATTATAGTAAATTGTCTCTTATCTAAAAAATATAAATTCGTATGTTTCGTATATAACCTAATCTAGAAGTCCAAATAAATATCAAAAGTGCTAAGATAATTGTACGAGTTCTTCGAATAGATGAGTGTAGACATGGACGAGGTGGTGCGGCCTTGATCATTATTTTACGCTAACCTTCCTCTCGATTATATTGCGGCTAACTGCACGCTTCGTTAGATCAAAGAAAATAAGTCCATAGCATAACTCGCTTGCTACACTGGCATTCAAAAAAGAGATGGAGATTATTATCCTTTCCATTATCACATATGTAGCATGCTTTTAAATCGGTGATTCCTATTCTATGTAATTTTGTCCTCGTGTTGAGAACATTCTAATATATCTGCAGCTAGGGCTGAGCAAAACCGGGTATCCGAACCGGTTTTGTAAACCGGTTCGGATACCCGGTTTTAAAAATCACCTTTTTCCTGAACCGAATCCGAACCGAATAAATTCGGGTATCCAGTTTTTTTGAAGTTCTCAAACCGAATCCGAAAACCGGTTTATCTAAACCGGATTTCAAACCCGGTTATAGAAATAGGATGCTTCACTTGCCCATTAAAAGCGGTTTGTACTGCCATTAACAAATGTTCAAAGTTGCAAATTATTGAAGAATACCACCATTGAATAAAAATAAACGAAATAACTGATGAACAAATGACTAAAACGAAATAGTAGCAGTAAAAGAAATCAGTGAACTACTCAACAACGACATAATCAAACGACAATTTCAGTAAAAATGAAAAAAAAAAACGAAAAATAAATAATTAAAAGAAGTATTCAAATCAATAAAGTGTACAAAGGATTGTATATAAACCTTACTTGATCAAAATTTGATAAATAAATGATTAATAGGATTTAATTTGGAGTTTGATTATGAGTAAGAGAGAGAGGCAGGTATTAGAGGTATACAGGGATAGGGTTTTGAGAAATACAAAGTAGAAATGACGTTTTCGGTTTTGCAGTTTTGGTTTGGGCATTTGGCTAATTTGGCTGACTATGTTAATTTTGGTTTTTATTTAATCCGGTTCAAAAACCGGGCTCCGGTTTTGTATTTTTGCAAACCGAATCCGCTCCGCTTTTAGAGCTAAAAATCCGGTTCGGGTACCCGAACCGGAAAAAACCCGATTTTTTGGGGTCCATTATTCGGACTTTGGTTCGGTTTCGGTTTTAAAATGCGGTTCGGATTTTTTTGCTCAGCCCTATCTGCAGCCAACTTAAAAATTTACTCTTTAGGGTAGTTCAGTTACACCCAACTTGGTAGTACCAATTAACCACACCTAAAAAAGAAGTCATAGCAACAAAATAATCTTTGCGACACACTGTATATATGTTTCGTAGCATTGCTACATTCAATGGACTTTGAAAGTGAATCGTGTGACACCCCGCGATTTCGCAGTAAAGTAAACACATAGATTTGCAGCGGAAAACACGAGATTTTAAAAACTTTAAAAGCAAAACCGCGAATGTCACTATGTTACAAAACCAAAACTTAATTTAATAAATCGTTTATACAAATTGTATCTTAAATAAATACAAGGGACATCGATCCCTTGATAAAACACAGTGAAGGTAATAAACTAATATAAACTACACGCTAAGGGTGAATCGCTGTCAGTACAACGCTCGCTAGCTCACTCGCCACAACCCCATGCAAACGCCAACTTGCAACCTGTTCATTCATTAAAAGTGAATGCCACATTCAGTGGGAAGTAACTCGGGGTTCTCTCAGCCATATCATATCAAAACGCACATAAACAAGCATGTAATCATGTGTCATCATGCAAACATATATATATCATGCAGGATGTGAGAATAACATTATGATAATAACAATATACGAGTAAAGAAAACCATCATCCATCATCATCATGCAATACAAGACTCGGGGAAGACTCCCCTTGGTAACCATATAGAACACTAAGGGCTTGCATCTCACCATTAGCGACATATGCTTGAGAAGGTTTGGGACTCGACATACAAACCAATCATAGGCATCTAATCAATCAAGTATACAATCCATAATATGATCAAACATAAGCATACACACTCTCACGATAAATGACACGCACTAGCATCATGTACAATAGCAAGACAAGTCAATGGAAGTCCACGGGATAAGGCGTTTCCCTGAACCGCATACGATAAGGCGTTTCGTATACTCATTACCTAGACAAACATGTCCACGGGGTAAGGCGTTCCCCTGAACCGTGTACGATAAAGCGTTTCACACACACAAGACTCTAATCCTCCCGATAGGACGACAATAATAATACGGTCCTAGTCTAAACCTGGCCAGACTCTCGGAATAAGGCGTTTCCCGATTCGACATGTGGTATGACGTTCCACATCCAAGACTCGATCAACACAAAAGACGTCGAGTACCCCAAATTCGGCTAAACCACATGAAAGAGGCGGAAAGAGATTTATAGTCAAAAGTCAAGCTAGTACGCTACATGCAATGACACAACCTCGCAAAGATACAACATTTGACGACCGGGTCGATCAACGCATTGCGTTCACCTCCTAACAACGTCGTCATATCCCCACTAAAACATGCATATAAGCATCAAGGATACCACCCCATCGCTCCGACATTCCAGTCTAACGAGGATAAGGTGTAGCCGGGAAATGAGACTTCAAAGCACTCAACAAGTAGTGCTCACATCAAATGCATAAGATATAACCGACTCAAGAGAAGATATACCAAAAACCGTCACAAAACATGTGATATAAGCATGAGAGATATCATATATTCTAAACATGAATATTTAATGTTATTACCTGAGTTTATAAGATATAAAGAAACCATACAAACTATTAGATGTGAAGACGTATGGAGAAGAATTGAGAAAAAGTCACAGGGATGCCAGCCGGTCTAGTGGACCAGCTGCCGGGTACCCACCTGGTACCTCAGCAACACTTAACAACAACATAATTTATAGGGGATTCCCAGCCGGTGGGTGTGACCGGCTGCCGGCTAGGGTCACAGGGTAAATTGGAAAAATGACGAAAAGGGGAAAGGGGAAGTCTCATCCGGTGAGACCGGCGGCCGGGTGGCCGGCTGAGACACGCATCTTATTAAAATATCGACTAAACATACATATGTGCCCAGTCGGTTGGGGGGACCGGTGGCCGGTCGGCCGGCTGGGACTCACACAACACCAAAATCACCCAAAATTGTCCAATTCACATCAAGAGGTTCCCAGCCGGTTGGGATGACCGGCGGCCGGTCGGCCGGCTGGGACAACATGCTCGAAAATCCAACTTCAACAACAACCAATACTCCAAATTCTTTGATACCCATTTAATTCCAACACATTTATCAACAACAAACCACATTTAATGCATTCTAAACATATCCAATCATTAGACAAGATCAATTAACGCAAACTAAGGCACATTCATTACTCAACTCAAGTTCAAGCATGATAAGTAGACATAATTAAAAAGATAAAAGTAACTTAGCATAAAATTAGTGAAAGATATGCATGTGAGGTGAATTCATACATATGAATGAACAACTAACACATATCTATGTGAAATTAAGGCAAAGATTACATCTTTCACTAAATAAAACTACAATTAACACTTAAACACATATTGATATCGAGTAACCCATCACCGTTACCTCGATTAGCACTTCAAATCTTCGATTCCCAAGCTAACTATCAACCCACATGAATTCCTTGACCCAAAATCTTCAAAATACATCTTTTCCCGATAAATAAAGTGACAAGAACCCAAAACCGAAATATGGTGAAAGACGGTCTAAAAAGGAAGTTGAAAGTTTCGAACTTTTATTAGCTAGAAAGAAAGAGGATGGTGAGAGGATTCCGAAACATTAAACGGAATTGAATTACGTTAAGAAACGAAGAAGTTATACCAGTCTTAAGTTTAGATCTAGAAAATGGGTTTTATAAAAACAAGTTGGAGGAAATTGATATTTTATTTTATGAAAATGAAGAGGAGCATGAGAGGAGAAGATTAATGTAAAAATCGTCAAGTTTCGTTGAGAGACAGAGAAATGACATCCGTCTTAAGTTTATAAAGCTATGAAATTTTAATGGTGGTTTTATGTTTGAGTAAGAAGAGGAAGTTGCTGAAAAATGAAGAGGGAGAAGGAGGGTTTAATGGGTTTGTTTAGAGAAAATGAATAATAAAAGGTCCAAATTTCATATCGAGTCGACTCACTTAGATTTTCGCGTAGAATCCGATTATAAACTCATAACGGACTGAAATGCGACGGTTTCTATCCAACTAAACTAAATTCTATTTAACATTAATTTAAAGCCACTAAATAATAAATTATCGATTTAAAATATTTTAACTAATAAAAATAAAAGACGAATTTATAAAATTTACGACTTTAGTAAATTATTCATTATTATAAAATCTGGGTGTTACAATCATCCCACCTTTTAAAAAGTTTCGTCCTTGAAATTAGAAAACAAAAGTTATAAGGACCAAATCGTTTTCTCAAAATTGGTAATCAAAACATTTACAAGGAAATGTATTTCAAAAACATGACATTTTCCAAAAAGGTATAGGAAACGTTTTCGAAGGTAACAGTCTCTTTATGTGGAACGAAATAGTTCTTGTCGTGCACACAAGAACACTAGCATTCCAGAGTAAGGACAAGATTCAAATAAAATTATACGTTGATAAGTGCAGAATCAGTCATTAGACGTCTCCAATAACAAGTTCTAGCATCCAACAAACGGAAAATCCAAAATAAGGGTAATGCAAATCCATTTTCGCAAAACAAAAGTAGAAAGACTCCATTGTCAGACTTCTTCGAAATGATAAATTTGAAACACAACATAAAAATTTGAAAATTTTCTCAAAGCGCGATTCGAGACAGCTAGACATTTCACACAGATATAAGTAGTTTGACCATCAAACTCACAATCATGGTAATAAAAGATAAACACAACGAGTAAAATGAAAAAAAAAACAGGCTTATCGAAAAGAATGTGAGCGGAATCAAGGACTAAGTCCTAAGAGCAGCCATTAGATAGAAGGTCAACTAAAAGGGCAACAATAGATGAAAGGTATACAAAGATGTGTTTTATTCCCGAAAGAGAGTATGACAAGATAGATAAGAGAGAAATGAACAGCAAAACTTCCGTTCAAAGAGGGAGAAAGCCTCCACTCAAATACCAAAATCATCATGGTCAACTTTTCGGACATTTTTGCCAAACCCAAACCATAACCACATCATTCTAAACGCTTTATCCATTTAACATCGCAAAGATCGCTAATAAGCTAGTCCTCAAGAGAATGTAACTCACCTCGGTCATACATTAACCGCTTCCAATCATTAGATCCTACAAAATCCTTGACAATCACCAGGTCAAACTACGAACCCAAATATCTAGTATACAACTAGCATTAACTAAGGTCTATCGAAAAGGGAAAATCCACAACCAATTAATCCACATGAAAGATTCCTAAATATATTCGAACATCTTTAGTCCAATCAATTATTACACTCGACTCCACGAGCATAGATAATCATATCTAGAAAATCATAATTACCACAAATCATAAGATGAATGGGCTCACCATTCCAATTCTGCGATTCAAATCACCTCAAGGCTTACTATCCACAACTTAAAGAAATTTCTCATTCACAAACCACAAAATCTCATGAGAGAACAATTACAAACTCCAAATCATACATGGCCAAGCACACGGCGATGATACGGCTATTCAAATCATCCAGCTCAACTATAACTCAAGATGCATCGATCTTCACTTATGAAAATAATCCTCAAAATTTGGTCACCAGTCTTAATTACCGTAAAGTAAAGTCTCTTTTAGAATCCCACACTCAGAGACATCTAATTCTCAAACGATCTCCAAGGCAACTATTATGATAATAATCAAAACTGAACTATCACTCCAATAAACTCGAACCTCGAACTAACACCACAACATTAAGCTCGAAAACCTAAAGCCACCAAGAGAGGATATAACGCCACTATAAGTATCCATCTTAAAGCTTAAGTTCTATTTTCCATGATAAAAAACAACATGAAATTTGCTCCATCCAAAGACACATATTCTAAACCAAGAATCGCAAAATACATTACATTGATTCCCTCAGTCAAGCAAACGAAACATCCAACCCACTAGAGGAAAAACAAACAACAACAAGATAGGGGACGATGAGAAATCTCAAGTAGAACACGAGAATAATTAGGCACGATATTAAAAGAGAAAAACGTTGAGAATAACAAGGTCATAAGCAAGAGACAAAGCAGATAATAGAGTTATGAAGATATCCGAGTAAGAAAGAAGGTATGCGCATGCGATTTCCTTAAAGATCAATCTTGACAAAAACTTGCAAGAATGAAAATGAAAAGGGATAATAGCACGAGTAAAGGTTTAAGGTTTAATCCAAAAAATTTCTCCCTCCAAACTTAGGGCGATAGTAAAACAACTTATCCCGATGACAAAGGTCTCTCACAAGGGACCACCATACTACAAATCATCAAAATAAGGTACACTTAAATTCGACAAATCTACTACAACCCAATTCATCCATCCTTTTATATTACACGGATTCCCAATTGCGGAATTGCAACTCAAGCATAGTAAAATTCTCTTAACTCCAAAATTTGACACAAACTCAAAGGTTTCAAAACCGAAAGACTAACAAGGAATTCTTCATACTAATCTCTTTTAAACTCATATGGCCCACAAGGTAGAACACCAAACAAAACGGGGATTGACCCGCTCGACACGAACCCGAGAAGTCCGGCACGGTTAGGCACGAAAAATGGCATGGCCCGATTTACCACTTTTAAGTGTAATTTTGTTTTTCAATTTAATATACTATAAATACCCACTTCATTCAACTCTTTTGATTAATAATTCATCATTTCTCTCTTATCTTACAATCTTCTACATACTTACAAATTACAATCTCTTTATAATATAATTATAAATTCATCATCTAATTACAATTAGTCAATTACTAAATATATAAACTTATTATATAAAAAAACTTATTATTTTTTGGGTTTTTTGTCAAACACGACCTTTAAAAAACTTTTTCTTCCAAACACCACCTTTAAAAAAAGAAATTATCAAACACAACCTTTAAAAAGACATTGTTTGCCAAACACACCATTTTGGGCGGAGGACTCAACATTTTTGTCATAGTTTGACGACTTGCAATGAAGTGATTTGTAGGCGATGTTTGAGATAGTAAATGAGGTCGATTTGAACTGTTCTTGAACTCGTAGGAAAGGTGGGAGTACATGCTTTCCAACCGTTGTCAACACGGTCGTCAGAGGTGGTCTTATGCGTGGTTAATTTATGTCTAAAGTAAGGCGGGTCAAAGAGGGTTCTTGTAAGTTTGGGTTTACAATGGGTGGTCGGGGGTTTTAAGTGGGTTTTTTAATGGGGTTATAATGCTTTGTTTGGTCTGAAATTTGGTATGTAGGTTGAGGGGAATACAAGGTAGGTCGTAGTTGTGTTTATTATAGTGGTTGTTCGTTGCAAGTAATGTTTCAAGAAGAGTGAAGTATAAGTAAAAACAAAACAATAGAAAGTTAGAGTAGAACTTTATCGTGGGTCACATCCCCTCTTCGAACCACTACTTGCAACGAACGACCGCAACAAAAAACACAACTACGACCTACCTTCTATTCCCCTCAACCTACATACCAAATTTCAGGCCAAACAAAGCATTATAACCCCATTAAAAAATACACGCAAAACCCCCGACCACCCATTGTAAACCCAAACTTACAAAAACCCTCTTTGACCCGCCTTACTTTACACACAAATTGACCACGCATAAGACCACCTTTGACGATCGTGTTGACAACGGTTGGAAAGCATGTACTCCCACCTTTCCTACGAGTTCAAGAACACTTCAAATCGACCTCATTTACTATCTCAAACATCGACTGAAAATCACCATATTGCAAGACGTCAAACTATGATCAAAATGTTGAGTCCTCCGCCCAAAATGTTGTGTTTGGCAAATAATATCTTTTTAAAGGTTGTGTTTGACAATTTCTTTTTTTAAAGGTGGTGTTTGGAAGAAAAAGTTTTTTAAAGGTTGTGTTTGACAAAAAAACCCTTATTTTTTTAATCATTTATTAATACCCCATACGGGAAAAAAAAAAGCATACAAAAACGGGCCAATCTGCCAGGCACAACCAAGCCCGAAGCCCAAGCACGACATGACCCGAATTTTGTGTGGGCCAAGTGAGGGCCGCGGACATGGTTTACTTTTCCGGGGCTGGCACGGCACGCCCCGAAGGCACGAAAAAACGGGCCTGGGCTGGGCTAGCTTCCTGGCTAGGCACGACGGGCCGGCCCGAAGCACGTGACCCGACCCTTGCCAGCACTAGTACAAACAATGGAATCTCAAGTCTCATATACTTGTCATTGAGTCAAAGACGGTTCTTTTTCACAATCTTTGCATAAAAATTGAAATTTTCGAAATCTATAAATAATTGGGGTTTAGAGTTACTAGAAATTCTTAGATTTCTCAATTGAAATCACTAATTAAGAAGCTAATGGAGTAGTGTATGCATAAAAAACTAACTACTAAGCAAAAGAAAGTAATTCATAAAGAAATTTCAACTTTAAACAAGGACAAACAAGGGAAGAATCAAAGGTTCAAGTTACTCACTCATGCTCAACAATGGAGGAAAAAGAATATACAAGAGCATATCTACCTTAAAGATGAAGGAGGATGACAAAGTTATGAATTCCTAAGGGATTAGAACAAGATTTAAGGGAGATTTTAAGCTTTTGAGAGAGTTTTGGGTTAAGGTGAGAAATGAAGCAATTTAGAATGAAGAGGATAAAGGGCCGAAATTCGTGTAAATAAGACCGAGGAGCAGCGATTTTAGCTCGACTCGGCCGAGTGAAAAACTCACTCGGTCGAGTGAAGTCCACTAGGTCAAGTGAAATTCTTACTCGGCCGAGTGAAACCCAACTCGGTCAAGTAGACCCCCAACTCGATGAATAACACAATGGGTCTTTCTAGACCTGCTCCTGCCTCTCGTCACTCGGTCAAGCACCTCGTCACTCGTTTGAGTGACATCCTACGCGGCCGAGTGAAAACTTTACACGGCCAAGTAGGACTGTTATAGCTCCAATTGCACCAAATCTTGGGAAATCTCGAACTCCTTTGGGCTTTCCGACTCACCCCCGCTCAATTATGACGTGCTCCGAGCTCCGCCTTGTCTAACTTCGCTTCTAGCCCACCTTTCTAACGGAAAGCCTTCTTGATGGTCGTCTCGACGCGCGCGACTTTTCACGATTGATTGTTAATTACTTACTACACAAATTCGCCGACACTATGTGGGATTCAAACGGCTACTCCTTTACGGTACAAGCAACGAAAACAAAATCATGCCCGCGAAAGCACGATTTCACCTTAATTTCCGCTAGCTAATTCACTTCACGATTAATATAGTTACTAAATCGGCTTAATTTCATTAAACATCCACGAACGCAACACCCATTCTTACATACACAAGTTGTCATGCACAATCATACCGTCATCACTATAAATTCTTATAACATTCAACTTACACAAGCCACCATACCGCATACCACACATAATCACACACATTGATAAACGCATTGTGAGCCATCACACAGAAATGCAGGCAATAATATCACATGCACACAACGTTGCCCTTAATCGTACCCACCCATGTTGCGACCAACCGAGTTAATAGACTCTAGTTTTGACATGAGGGCGCATACTCATCCAAAAGCGACATCCTAGTGCACACAAGTCGGGTTCATTTTAATTGACACTCCTAAATTCATTTTGGTTTAGGTTCCCAAATCGTCGCTCTGATACCACTTTGTAACACCCCGATTATTTGGCCAAGATAATTTAGCAACATCTTTTATGAATAAATAACGTTTAATGAATTACAAAACAACTACTATATAATATGAGTGATGACTACTACAATTTTTCTAATGCAATCCACTGCTACCGACTCAAAATGCCTAGACTCGATCTTTTGTCCATGCTCGACGACCCAAATCCCGCTCGATTCCCCAATTGCAAACATGTAACTGATTGATCCTCATATGACCGGAAATATCATATGGATCAACGCATGCCATCCCCAAATAGGTGACAGTTCACAAGCCAACCAATGTCAGTCTCAATAATATAAAAGCATAAGACATGATACTAAAATGAAATATATGCATAATGACTATGACGTACAACAACCACATGATACAATCCACACTCCAGTACCGGGACACACCCAAACGTACTCGCTGACCATCACAGCGGTGTCGGGACACACCTAGACGCTCCAAATCGCAATAAGGTACACGCGACACACCCGTGGTACCGGGTCCACGATCTACCTAAATCCCCTGCCAGAGGTCGTGTCTCACTACATGAGTCCCTCCATACTCAAGCCATTAATGTCCACATCCCCCTCGGAGTGGTAATCTCCAAGGGACTTGATGGTAGTTTTATATACCTCGCAAGTGAACGAAGGACGTCGCACTTAGACAAGGGTCGAACCACAAGGAGCAATGGTGAATACTAACCGTTTCGATTCAAACGTTTAGCTAAGTCAGATAAAACTTGAAAGGTGGAGTATCAAATTAAAATAAAAGGCAAATAATTTAAATTAAACTAATTAATGCAAGAACAAAAGAAACTATAACAATCTAACAAGATAAGGTTTTATTTCAAATGATTAAAAGTCTAGGACTCGACTTTTCCACCGACATTTGCAGCTACTAGCAAATCCCGTTAATTGGTTGCCAAGGAAAATTAGTTAGGGGAAAAACGCCTCTAGGTCGCCTAACACCTCCCTCCCGGGTTCGCGTTAGGACGGTAGCTATCCCGATCACCTCCCTCCCGGGTTCGTGCCGGAATCCCATATCCTAGGCCATGGTCCACTAAAACGGATCCATTCTCATGTACCCCGACAAAGGCTAAGGTCAATAATCCACGTTATCTTCCAGGTCATCCCAATCCTTTTCCCAAAGGTAAAGTTCAAACCGACTACTAAAGGCACCCTCCTTAGGTTCTTCCTCCCGGGTTCAACCTAAGTCGACAACTAGTCTAGATGGGGTGAGCCGACTCTCATCCTAGCCAACTCCCGTCGACAGTCAAGGGTCAAAAGTCAACACAAATCCCAAATAAAACATTAAATTAAACAATCAAATTCCCAAAGTATGCCCCAACCAAATCCCCCAACAACCAATTAAAGCGGAATTTATTAGGTTAATCACTCATGTCGGGGATTAATCGAGTCCTAGTAAGAAGACTACTCACTATTCATAGTGATAACACAAGAAAAATCAATAAAGATAAGGTCTTTAATGTTAAACATTAAAAAGATTAGATTTTTATCCAAGACAAGTAATTTCTCAATTAAAAGGAACTAAAAGCTAATAAAACTAAAATTCAACAACAACTAAGCATAAAAAAGAAGAACCTTTATGAACAAGCTAGTAACTTGAAAATTCAAACTTTCAATAACTAAGAGCATGAACAAAATAACAATGAAAATAGAAATAAAAGGATTAGTACCAACTTTGTAGAGTAATGAACAAGGAAGAACAATAGATGAATTAAAATGATACTTCAAAGTTGGATCCAAAATTACAAGGGCGGTTTTTCTTTTCTTTGTTTCTCTCTCCCTATTTTTCTCTGAAAAAAAGTCCCTCTTCCATAATGGAAAACATCAATTTATACTCATGGTCCAAGTGGAAAAAGGCCCAAACAAAAACTCTTCACAGAGGCAATGGACCCGGACGGGTATCGGGTGCACCCGGACGGGTTTTGTGCCCAAACTCGGACAGGAAGAAATGGACCCGGATGGGTCGTATGCTTAAGATTGGTCCAGTTCTATTTTCTTGGAAGGGGTTCATTCCTTAGCCTCATTCTTTTGTTTCCTCCGAGCTAGTTTCGACCCTTTTGACGCTTCGGGACTAGAATGTTGCCGCGTGGGCCCTGCCAAGTTTGTTGACCTTCTTCCCGAACTTCTAAAATGGGGCCATGATCGCACCAAAACCCATGATCGTGGTGAATATCATTCGGGGATAGCTAAATGGATAAATTAGAGGAAAATGTAAGTGATAATGCCCAAATGGGCGCAATTAAGGTTAAAATGGTTAAGTTGTGGAGTGCGAAATAGCGTAAATCACGCATACATCATGGCGACCCAAGAAAAAGACGGTCTCCCAACCGCCTTCCGTCTCCTCAATAACCGTCAACAACCAATATCACAATCGGTATACACAATACACCACAAGATATAGAACGTCATACACCTTACCATTTCCGAAATACCCTTTTACCGCATATGAACACATAATTATCGTCATTGTTACCGAATATGGTCATACGACTCACAATATGAAATGACAATAAAAGACAGACCAATTATGCAATTACATTATTAAAATCGAGTAGGATTAACCTACCTTTTCGAAATTTTCCTGAGTTACACGAATCCGACTCGATTCCGTCTTATATGAAATCGTCTCATCTTACAACATTCACATACGACTATCACAATACACCCTATACTACAATATAATACTAAACCCCTTATCATTACTCACTAATTACCCATATTACACTTACAATCATTAATTAGTTACCCATAACAAAACCCCCAAAATTTAAGGTTCATACCAATAAGGAGGTAGATCTAGACTTACTTGGAGGAAGGAAAACAAGAATAAAGGTGCCCAAGCTTGAATCCAAAGGAGAGGTGTTTGAGAGGGTTTTAGAGAGAATGGGGAGAGTTTAGAGAGATAAGGAAGAATGTGGAAATGAATTAGGGTTAAGTGGAAATAATGGGGTTTGCGGATATAAAACAAGGCTGACGGAGTGCGCTCGCCCGAGTGTCCAAACCACTCCACCGAGTGGCACTCACTCGGTCGAGCACTCGTGTACTCGGTCGAGTTGACCTTACTCGGTCGAGTACGACATGTACTCGGCCGAGTCAACTCCATTTGGTCGAGTATAACATATACTCGACTGGATCTAGCATACGGTCAACCTTTACTTCCAGATAGGCAAGGGTTTTCTCACGCATCCCAATGATCCATTCCGGGTCCCAAAATATCTGGGTATTACGCTTTATGTTTGATAGTGATACACACTAAATTTATTATTAGCTATAATTAACATCACCAGTTATGGAGTTTTGATACAGCCCTTTCATATACATTTGGGGCAACAGTCCCTAAAATACTTGTATATCTGAAAGAATGACGCAGAAACTCAATATCCCGATAACGCTTTTATCATTTTACATTTGATTATAATGTTCTCTAATAACATTTACATAGAAATGAAAAACAAAATACAGAAATTTGATACCTTAAACTACTACAACCCCTACAGGTAATGAGGTGTCAAGAAAACAATGATGTTAAATTGTTAAGAAGTGTTTTTAATCAACCCTTTCAAAAGTATGACAATTGCAATACCTAATCCTGATTATGTTGTCATTCCATTGGTCACTTTGTCTTAAAAATCCTTGAAACAAACCTTCTATACCCTTCATATCTAGGTGACTTTCCCAATTATCTTTCCTTGCCTTCTTTTTAGGGATTAATCCCTTAATATAATTACTATATTTCTTCTAATTGTTAGAAGAAACCTAAATTGAACATGACATTATCATTTGAAAAACATACACCTTCCCCACTCAAATTAGGCCTATATAATACCCTTAGTCCCACCAAGAATAACATCAACTAATTGACACTCTCCTGCTCCCTCTCCCATTTTTCCTTCATCAATAACCTTCATTTAATTAACTTTAAATTATATATAAGATGGGTCGATCACCGTGTTGCGACGACATTAGTGGGTTGAAGAAGGGTCCTTGGACGCCGGAGGAGGATGAGTTACTTACCTCTTACATCCAAAAACATGGCCTTGGAAGCTGGAGAGCTCTTCCTAAGGCGGCCGGGTTAAATAGGTGTGGTAAGAGTTGTAGGTTAAGATGGACTAATTACTTGAGACCGGATATTAAGCGTGGACGCTTCACTGAAGAAGAAGAGGACATGATCATCAAACTTCATTCTGTTCTTGGAAACAAGTAAGTATCTAGTACTATCATTGTGACATCTATTTTTAGAAATATTAGATGTTAATGTAGTGTGCTTATGACAAGTTCCTTACAATTGTGTCTATTTTTATAGGTGGTCAAGAATTGCAGCACATCTACCCGGAAGAACAGATAACGAGATCAAGAATTATTGGAACACCCATCTACGGAAAAAGCTACTACAAATGGGAATTGATCCAGTTACTCATAAGCCAAGGACTGACCTTAATATACTTGCTAATCTCTCCCAACTCTTTACAACTACCCCACAAAATTTGGGTCCCCTAATGAACCCTTGGGATATCAATAATTCCCTTAGGTTACAACCAAATGTAGCAGAATTAGCCAAACTCCAAGTGCTACAAAATATCTTCCAAATCCTAAACACAAATACTAGTAATAACAACAACTCCCTACCAAATAACATGGGCCAAACAACCATGCCATTAAATTTGGGAATGATCCCAAATATGAATGCTCTAGGCAATATCAATGGCAACAATTCTTGTTCAACCTCACAAGGATATAACCACGTCCTCTACGACGGCCTCGACCCGAGTCATGTAACAAGTGAGAATAAATATGATAGTACACTAGAATCATTTCCAAGCTTGGATACCTATAATAATTACAATAATGATAAGAGTAGTTTAAGTAGCTCTTATGAAACCCTAGATGAAAGCAAGCTTCCTTCATTGATTGAGAGTAACACAAACTCTACTAATGATGGATCCTCGGCTTATACTCCGGTCAACGGCGACTTTTTTGAAGGTTTGGAAAAGCTTCTAAATGACGGAAATAGTGATTTGTGGAAAGAATTCATAAAGTAAGTGTGATTACTTGTTACATAATTAATTACGTACTTGTTTTTCCTTGTTTTTTCCATGAAAGAATTAACGGTGTGTTACAAAGTCAATGTGAAAATATAGTATATACACTTCTAGCATGACTAAATTACGTAATTATTATGACTAATGTACTACCTTATTATTACAATATTAATTTTATTGACAACTAAGTATAATGAAGAGATCGGAAAACAAATTAATAATTTTGCGTAATTAAAATATAATGCGGTTTTACACAATTTGTATACTAATAATAGGTATGTTTTCTTTGGTGCAGCTAAATTAATATAATCTCGGCCGATTTTACGTATCCATGCAAGCTTCATGCATAGCCAGATCATCAAAGAGAAAACATACGGAATTACATAAATTGAAATTAATTTTTCGTTCATTCTTTTGTCTTTTTTGTTTGTAAATTAAAGGGGGGATTGAATATTACGATAGTAAAAAAAGAATATACATGTACAAAGCTCTTCATAAAGCTTTAAAAATTTTCATTACTTAATTTGGGGAAAGATACTTATTAGTCATTAATTAGTCGGTAATACATACGTAAATCGTAAGTTTATTAAACACATAAGAGCATAACTTGAGTTATGTTTTACTTTGTATACACTCATGTATTTTTTTGTTATACTTTTCATTTATGTAGAAATAAGCTCCATAATTGTTTTGAAATTATTTATGTACACCTTGTGATTCTCGTGAATTGCCGCATACTTTGTTTTTGGCCTATTTATTAAAATCGCCTCATTTCATTTTGAGCATGTTTTTGTAAGTAAAATAGTCTTATTTTATTGGTGAGGCCATGTCTACTACTCCCCCTTAAGTAGAAAGCAAATGTAGCATTTCAATGAATCAGAGGTAATAGAAATCTAACTAATAGAAAGAAATACACATGTCTTATAATTAGATAAACTATTTTTCTAACGTGTTTTCTTAGTGCACACATTAAAAAGCTAAATAGAGAAACATTGACAAGGCTATTTCATTAATTGTGATGAATATTAATTTGTACATTAATTTCTAATAATATATTTTTAAGAATTTTTCTCTAATTAGCTTCTTATCATGTAGATGTACTCCTAGGGTTTACGTCAGAAAAGTCGATCAATAATAAGTACAATGTTGTATACTATTTCCTTCCTTCAATTAGTTAAAACGACTCTTGTATTATTGTATCACGATGATGTTTTAAAATTACTTTTTTGTAAATTCACATGTTATTTATCCATATGTCCTAGTAGTATTTTTAGTAAAGACTTGAATAGGGGAATTTGTGTAAATGATATGAGATTGTATTTCCTCCGTTCCGGTAATTTGTTTACCATTTCTACTTTAGGGTGTCTCATTCATTTATTTACTTTTCTATATTAAGAATGACTTTCATGGGTATTTTGATCTTACAATGGGACTACTGTCCACTTGTCATCCAATGTCCGTAACCACAAATGGTCCCCTCCCTTCGCCTTAATTTTTGTGTCAACAACAAAGATAAACAAATGAACACTGCAAGACTGCAATGCAAGGTTTCCTCATGAGACCTGAAGATGTAGCGAGGAAGATAGAGGAGGAGGCAATAAGAAGAATCAAGGCCAAGATTGGAGAAGAAAATACAGTAGCATTGCATAGTTAAGGGGTATTGAAATATCTGTTTCATTGTAATGTTATGATATGTTGATTTGTTGGTGCAAAATTGGCTACAACGGGATTCGAACCCAAGTCCTTGTAATTAATCTTTTTGATTTGATATATTAAATTCACATTTTTACCAAAAAAAAAAAAGATAAACAAATGATCGGGACGAAAGGAGTATTGTCTTAACTCTTAATTATTGTGTTTTTCGGTCCTTAGAAAGAAAATGGAAGTGACATATATATAAGAAAATTTAAAATTAAATACTTGATGTTGTAGTAGACGACTAATGAGTAATAGACTAATTAATAGTCTGGTAGTAGTAGTAGTAGTGCTGTAGTGTAATGTTTTATTACTGGTGTAGAATGATGCGTAATTAACTTGCTCCTGAACTACTTTAATTTATGTCGATGGAGTTGATAAGGTTAGCTGACATTTAAACTAACATCCTTGGACTTCTGTATCCTACGGAATAAAGTACTCCATTTCTAAAACTCTTTTCCATCAACAACATACCTCTTTCTCCATTTTTAGGTCTTATTAATTAGGATTAAGAGATAATGTAAGTTCGTTGACTTATAATCTTAATCTCTTCATTATAATTAAACAAGCTGACCATTTTACTTTCATTTTCTTATTTATAGCTAACTTATTTGGTTTATAAGTGCCCATGGACTACCTTATTTATTCTTCTCTGTTCACAATTATTTGTCAAAACGTACACACGTAAAAGAGAAAAGAAATAGAAGTATTGAACATATTCACATTTTATTTTTTCATAAACAAATCATACAAATCCACATAAGATGATATATACTGTACATAATTTTGAGGGTAATGATAAATATAACCCAATGGTTTGTAAGTAAGAATTTATTATATTTCCTTAAGTAGAATTAAAGTTAGAATTTATGACAAAATTACGCGTATATTGATGTCGCTAATGCTTATTTTAAGCTTTTATTTCCTCTTTTAAACCCTTAAATACATCACAGTGGGTTGTATATATCATTTTCCTAATTTTGAACAACTAGAATTGGTATGTATGACATATAATTGTGAATCAATGGAGTAATTTAGTATTGAAAACAAAGTTATCAAGTTATTGATACTCTCTCCATTGAGTCCATTCCACTTTTTTTTCCTCTTTTTGCAACTTTTATATTCCAAATTAATTATCCTATTTCTATATATAGTATGTGAAAATAGTGAACTATCAATTATACCCTAGTGTAATTACTTTTCATTTCTCATTTTGCTTAAAGCTTGTATTTAAGTTTATTAGTCAAGTGACATATACATATGGTATTTCACCGATTTTTTTTTAAATATCACTTATTTAATGTCAACATGCCACTCTGGGTATCGTTTCATTTCAGCCATCTTATTTGGTTTGATAAGCTACTTACCAAACACTTGCATAAAAAATAAGCTGGCAAAACTTTTGTACAAATAAGTTAGCTGAAATGGCTTGTCAAAACATTACCCCATATTGTTATTTCGTAGATTGTTATCAGGGCAACGAGTTACTCTAAATAGTAAGGCATGATCTCAGGCAAAATAGTGTTTGTGAGTTTGTGAGAATTTGAACCTAAGACTACAATTCAGTTTTATTATATTCATTATTTAGACTAATTATTGTTCCGTTTACTAAAAAATAGCTACAAAAAGTAGAGTAATTTAGCAGTCTGATACAGAAAATAGGTTGTGGAAGTGACCAAGTCTAAACTTGGAAACCTAGTTAAAAACATATCTACATCAATAACGACCCTTAATACAAGAAATGTCTACATAAGGTGCTCTTATGTTACATAGTCCTCAATGCAACCGACCAAGTATTTCCTAAACAATTAATTTCTTCGATCGTCCATTAGTTTAAAACTTCTTTCGTACTTCCTGCGTCTCAGTCAATTGTTTATCTTTATTTTCGTCACAAAGATTAAGAGAATAGTTGGAGACCACTTATGGTTTACTTTAATAGATGACAGCAAGTGGACAATAATTTAATAGAAATATCAAATTACTCATTGAAAGTCAACCTAACGCAGAAATGTAAACAAATGAATGAGACACGCTAAAATAAAAATGGTAAACAAATGTACGGGACGGAGGGAGTATTAAATATTGTCTACTAATGTGACAATTTGAGATCATATACTCATATACATGGTGTATTGACATCCCTCTATATTATTTCTGATTCTTGGTTAATATGCATATTTATTGCACCTTTAGTGAATGACATAAAAGTACATGAACTAAATTAAAAACATCAATATTCCAATATATTAAGTCGACGTTAATTTTTTTTTTGGTGCACAAGAGGGGCAAATCCCTAAACCATTAAGATAAACTAATTTCTAACGAAGCGAGAGAAAGCAACTCTTAAAATGTCTTCGAAGGATAGGGCGGAGATCATCCGAGGAATATCTGGACGTTATTGTAAGACGATGTTACACAACACTCTTATTTCTCGACAATTATTTTCTATGAATTGATTTCTCTATGTCTATGGTCATGTTGTTGGTTGCGTTGTTATAGATTAGGTAAAGATGAAATGCTTACAATTCAAGCAATCTAATTGAAATTGACCCCAGCCTTGAGGACCATATACACATAATATATTCTTTTTGTCTTAAAATTAACACAGAAGTATAAACATGAGATAGAGATAGTCGAAGAAATAACGACCTGCATACCTAACATATCTTCCAACAAGCAATACTTAACTGCCTTGTATTAGTAGTTGTATATAATTATTCACAAATTCTTATTTAAGACGGGGGTATCCGTCTTAAGCTTAAGACGGATACCATATTCTCTCACAAAATACCCATCAAGGGTGAGTGGAGAAGCACATAGGGGGTGCCCACCTTGTCCCCTCTACCCATTTCCTCTCACAAAATATCCGTCGCAAGATCCGACCCGTCACAAGCAAGACCTACTGATAATTATTTGCATTATGTTGATACTAGTCGTAGTCCATCTATGTCATTGAAGAAGGCTTTCAATTGAAATTTTTATGCATGGTTATTATTGGTCATATTATAGGGCTTAGTTGCCAGACGGCTTGGTCGAGTCTATATCTATCTATCTATATTATTAAGCAAAAAAAAAATTGAGCGATTATGGAAAAACGAAATTTCTTGAAATATTTACAAGCGAGGTGGGAGACTCCAAATTTCTTGAAAATCTATTTTTAATAAATAAATAAAAACATTAAATATATATTAGATAAATGACTTCAAATTTTAAAATACATGAGCATCTACTATTCACAGACAAAACATAAGAGCTAAATGGACAATGTATTAAGAAACCAAATCAACAATCAAGGGAAGAATAACAAAACTTATCTCTTGATCACTAAATGATATAGCACCTCTTATGTAAAGAATTGTAATAACTATTTTAGAATATACCTTCCTTGTATTTTGTCAATCACAGCATGATTATAGGCTTAATTTGTAGGGTTAACTTAGTATATAAACTCATGTGATGTAATTGTTTTTTTTTTTTTTTTTTTTTTGGCAACGGGTACAAATAGCCTATACTGCCTTACGGGCAACATTGATAACTACCAATATATAAGATCTGGGATAGAGATTAATAGCTAAGCATTTAAGCATACCTAATAGTGACACAACATAAATTAGAAATACGACGATAACATTAAGATAAGAGGGACTACAATAGCTCACTACAAGAAAACAACATTCAGGCGACCGATATTGGCGACTAATTTCAGTCGCTAAAATGAATTTGGCGACTGAAATCAGTCGCCAATACCCAGTCGCAGTCATTAGTCGCCAAAAAAAATTCGGGAGACTAATTTCATCGCCAAATTTGGCGACTGAAAAAAGCGTCGCCAAATTGGCAATATGGCTACTGAAATCAGTCGCCCAAATTGGCGACTGAAAGGTGATGTAGTCGCCAAATTGGCGACTGAAATCAGTCGCCATCAGTCGCCAATTTGGCGACCACTACAGCCTTCAGTCGCCAATTTGCCGACTGATTTCAGCCACCAAAGTCATTTTAATTTGTAAAAATACAGGGGGTTTGGCGACTGAAAATAGTCGCCAAATGAACATTTCAGTCGCCAAAACACCTGTTTTATTGCACGAAAAGTTCTGTTTTCGTCCTGTCATTTCATTACCATACCATACCTACAAGTACAATAGAAAACAACCACAATTTCACACATTTACAACAACACGTTGAGAAACGAACATCCTCATATATATCAAGAAAATTGTATCAAGTTTACAAATCTTCTTAAAGGTTAACAAAACCAAGTTTACAAATTAAACAAACAAACTAAATTAATCATCACTGACAGGGTTGTCGCATACCCTAATCAAAGATAAATAACCCAGATTAGGCTAACAACAAATTAATGTAATTAGGGAAGTAAGGGGTCGATCTCGGGGAGGCGGGAGATACTTGTGAATAGTTATGGTTAGAACTCTATCTTGTACGATTGGCAAATGTTTGTCACTAATTAATAAATGCTATAATAAAAATGATAACAATACAATAAAGGAAACGATCTAGGGATCGGGGTTCACATGCTAATCAATTTAAAAGCAAAGTTGATTACGGGTTTAGAAAAATCATAGTTGTCCAAGTCTTTAAATGGTATATTCCTTTCGGATTCATACCGACTTTTTAACGGGTCCTAACGTCTTTTCAGCCTTGCTAGGTCATTAAACTAGTCTTGCCAGTCCTTTAATTTTCATCTCGACTCTCGCCCTTGAGACGGAAATTGACAAGTACAAACAATTGATTAAGGCCTTAAATCAAAGTTTATCATGAGAATCAAACAAGAAATAGAGACAACTAAAACAATTCTACCCGGAATCAATTTATACTTAAATGAAAGAGAAACTAAGATTATAAAACTAAGAATGGTAAACATGATAAAGTAAATACTAAAAGAAAATGAAACTATAATGTAAAAACAAGAATAAGGATTACCGGAAAGGATGAGCAAAGATTGAAATGGAATAGGAACTTGAATAGGAAAATGCAAACCCAGAAACTAGAATTCCAATTACAAGTAGAACAATTACAATTGAAGGAAACTTAGAACTAAACTAAACTAGAGAAAACTAAAACTAAACTAAACTAAGAAAGATGAGAGAAAGAAGAAAAACTAATCTAATATAATGTTGTGTGGAGGCTAGGGTGTGTACATGTGTAGGGAGGTGTGTTGAGAATTGTGTGCTGAGGCTCTCTTATATAGCAGTAGGTTTCGTGGGGGAGGGGTCATGCATTCATCACATAGGACAAAAAGGAGGAAGTCGAAGCAAAAGCTCGGATCAGCAAACATACCCGATCGGGTTTACCACATATCCGATCGGGTATATTGTATTCTTCACTCTTTGACTTTCGTTTGATCTTCCCTTGGTACGTGACTTGATCTACCTTGACTCCATTGACTTTAAATTCGAACGGGGACGTAACTAACACCTCTTGGGCCTCATTTACTCCCCTATTTGAGCTTGATCATGTCCCCAAGGGTTAAGGGTCGGAGCATGAGGTTTGAGACAACTTCCGTCGACGAATAGCTAAACCATCGCAACTTGTGCATATGAGCTCGGAGTGACTTGAAACTTGTTATTCCCTTTGACTCGGAACCTCTAGATCTTTATAGCATGCCATGTTAACCTCACGTAATCGTCCTTCTTAGCTTCTCCTTGCTCATATTTCCTTCAAATGACGGAATTTGAAGTAGAAACGACTCAATTCCTACAAATGACATTAAAGCACGAGAAATACTGCAAAGGAGAGATTAGCTCTTAAAACCACTTCTTAAAGTGGATAAACCATATCAAATCGAGCTAAAATGAGGGGATAAAATCATACAAATTAACACTTATCAATCACAAATGTTTATATAAACATATAAAATCAACTAAATACAAGTAGGAATCACAAATTAAACAAACAAATTAAATTAATTGAAGGATTGAAATTAGAACAAATATACCTTCACCAATTAGAACAAACAAAGCAACACAAGAAGGAGGAGAGCACAAAGATCCGGTGGTGCTAGTGTCGGAGTAGTGGTCGGAGTGGTGGTTGAGGGAGTGGAGTAGTGGTGGTGGCGATTTTGTAGAGAAAATGGGTTTTTTCGGGTTTTTGAAGAAAAATGAGTAAGGTAAAGTGTGCGGATGAGTTTTGGTTGTTCTGGAATAATAGCCAATTTGGCGACTGAAATGGTAGTCGCCAAATTGGCGACTAGTTTCAGTCGCCAAATGGCTTATCAGTCGCCAATTTGGCGACTGATTTCAGTCGCCCGTCTTTTTTTTTTAAATTTTTGGGAATTGTTTCAGTCGCCAATTTGGCGACTAGTTTCAGTCGCCCGAGTCTATTTTCAGTCGCCAAATTGGCGACTACTAGTATCAGTCGCCTTATTACAGTCGCCTGAAACAAGATTTCTTGTAGTGGCTTAAAGATGAAGATCGGTAGAAAAGTCGCATGCACTCGAACCAGCTTCAACTGCAAGAAGGACCCCCAAGATGCATCCATTCCAACAACCCGAAGAGAGACGATATCTGGATGTACTTACGCACATACGAAAAGAACGTAAAAATTCAAGGTGATGGTCAAGACGACGAAGTCTGCCATCGGTGGATATAAATCTCCCACACCATAGAAATCGATCCCTTTGAACGAAGGACCAACAAACCATGGAAGCCCACATGCAATGTCCACTATAAACTCGTAGAGACATAACCACCTCCTCACCAAAGCCAATTATTCGACTGACATTCAAATAGTACGATAAAGACTCCTAAAGAAGAAAATCATGAGGAAATAAAACCTAGATAGCAATTTAATTTGAGATGACATAACTTAGACGGAACCACCACCTCCAAACCAGTCAGCGCCGTCAAAATCTCAACTCAAATCGACTTACTCTCGCCAATAAAAAAAACTAAGAACATCCAGTCTCACCAATCAAGAAGAGACAGAAGGAACCCGATAACACCCAAAAGTTCAGCAAAAGATCCCAGAACCGAAGACTAAAGGAATCGAAGCTACCAAAACTCCAAAGTACCAAGACTTAAACTGCGACCGACACGACACCCACAGACACACATACACGCTACAAAAGTGAGAGATGACAACCCAACATCAACACCACCAGGTGTTTCACCGGGATTGGACCAATAGGCGGGGGAGGAGGGCAAGGGGAGGAGGGAACGCCTAAAAATCCAACCACCAACAAAGACCGGGCGTAGAACTGGACCAAAAGGCGGGGGAGGGGCAAGGGAAGGGGGAACGCCGAAAAAGTCCAACCAACACAGACCCAAAAACACCAAAGCCGACATCGGAAACTAACTCAATAATTGAGTTATAATACCACAAAACCAGGGGAGATGGGGGAGCGGAATATATATCCCCTGGAAACCATTGCACGCACCGAGACCAACACACAACCATACAAAAAAGGAAGGAAACCGGAGAGGGTAACTCCAAACCAGCAACAACCATCGATTCAATCACCAAAACATCAAAGGAAATGAAGGGATCATAAAAACTGATTACAAGGAAATGATTGAGAAGACTGAGGCCGGGGTGACAGCAAAGAAATCTGAAAGGCAGAGATGGGAGCGTCACCGGAGATAGGCCAGTAAAGCCTCAGCTCCGGTGGCGGAGCCCGGTAGAGATAGTGACGACGGATGACAGGGGAAGGTGAAGGTGACAGATTATTTTTTGGGGATTTTGTTTTTAGAGAGAGGTAAGAGTGTTTTTTTTAGGGAGAGAAAGAGTAAAGTAATGATATAGGTATCATTTTCTTTAGTTGTTGTAATGTAATTGTTAATATCATCAAATAGTATAAAATCCTTGTCTACTGTTAGTGTCTCATCTTATATGGTATCATCAATAGCCTTTGATCCTAGCCAACGTAATCTTTGACTATGGCCAACCACACCCTTATCCTCCCTAACGACGCCACCGAACCTTTGCTCCAATCATCTTCGTAAATCTTTCCCAATGCAAAACTCTCACTACAATCAACTAGTACACACAATGGGCTTTCCTATCCTTCTCAAAACGGGCGGATATGGACAACGCTGCGCTATATCGCTAATAAACCCACTCTAACGGGCTTGAACAACGTGTATTAGGGTCACTGGCCATTTTTTAAAAGATATGCCCGACCAGTATCCGGCACAAGTCATTAAATGATTACCTCTACGGCTTTACCTAAGATAAATCATGCATTACGAATAAGCAGTTGGTCACGGAACTGCTTATTAGTCAATAATAGGGTGTTATTACCCCTAGTTTGCTATTTATTGTGGTGTAATTGCTGTAGTTTAATGGTCTTAATTTGATGGGTTTAATGTCCTTAATTGGCCAGTTTATGGCCATCATTAGCTGCCTTTTGGGATCTCTAAAACGTCTCTCTGTTGGGCTATTAATAGCCATGAAGTAGTTTGTAATTTGGCATTCAGAAAATTATAATCAAACACAAAACTTGCTTGTTTAGCAAACAATAACCGTTATTTATCCAAACGCGTTTTTGAATATTAACTTGTTCGATCTCAATAGGTCTTGAGTTCGTTCACCATTGATGAATTATAGATCTAATTCGTCAAATATCGCTTCCGCATTTTAAATTCGTATCATAAGTGGCCTTAAATTCGTATCACCTTGTAATAGTATGAGTAACTTCAGAAAAGAATGGATGCATCGCAGACACTCTCATACTGCAACATGCCAACATCTCAGGTTACTCAACCGAAAGATCTCATCTCCTAACTCGATTGAGTCCTCCGACCAGCCATACGAGGTTCATGTATCCTGGTTTGTACAACTTTGAAAACATTCATCAGTACATCACCCAAGTGTTTTAAGTGATCATGCTTATGGGAGGCAATGACGGATCCAAGTGTAATCACATGAGGTCACGATGTCGGGACTGCGTGAAACATGCATTTTGCCCAATTTTCTCGGCCTGCCGCTGGTGGGAGGTTGCGTCTTAGGAAACTTTGTCCATGGGCTGATTGAAAAGCAAACACTGTTATCAAATTATTCATAATACAAATGTGTTGAGGATTGCATCGACAATTACCAGTATACTAATTCGAAACAGTCATTTTTCTCGATCCTGTATGATCATATTCCAAAGCTTAGCAAATGATTTAAACAAAAAAATGAACGTACAATCTCAGACCTTCACCACAAGCTATAATGAGCATAGCATCTTTATCGGAAAACCCCCTTTAACCTGAGAAACAGATTCAGATTTGACGATAGTGGACCCAAGACCAGCCCGCAAGCAAATGTACCTAAAATGAACTCATTTCTTGAGTATTCTAACTAAGGATTTTCGATGTCATTGACGAAAAGCAGAATGTGCAATGACTCAGGCATATAAAATTTCGCCTCACGTCCAAGAGGCAGACCCCTTGACAACGTGAGTACCATCGATTCTTTTACTGCTATTGTTTGGACGGTTCCCAACTCAATACCGTGTTTGATGTGTTGAAAGTTGAAACCTCTGCCTCTAACGACTTCAACTACCCCTTCTTAACTCAGTGCTACCTGACAACATCGCTTCTTAAACAAACTTGGTATAACCAAATAATATTGCTGCTTGACACTCAAAAACTCTAGCTTGACAACATCGCTTCTTAAACAACTCAAGTATCCAGACAACCCATACTACAGCTAAATCAAGTACTCGTTGCATATTTATATGAAAAATCTAACACAAATACTAAAGGTAACGAAATCATATCCAAATGATTTTTTTTTCTGATGAGTTAAGGAAAGTAGGTTGATCATAAATCAACGTATACCGTCCCTACGGATGAGAAAGGTAAATGAAATCAAGGAGAAAGGGCAGTTGGAATGGCAATCCATAGGATAGGAAATACTGTCATACAAAAAATGAAGTTTGTTCATCTAAGCAGACGCTTGGCAACCAGCGGGAAGTGTGTTAGCCTCACAGTTGAGAAGAAAAACTTGCGTTTGGTCGACTGCACCACTTTGTTTTCCCTACTTTTTGTTAGAGTACACTTGACATTATAAATGGGTTTTGGTCTAGCCACACCTGTATTGAACGATCGCACACCCGGCTCAAAACTTTTGTGGGAAACCAAGGGAGCCCCTAAAGATAGATGCTCCTCATCCCCTTGTTTCAATATTTTAGCATTAGTCTGCATAAACCAAATCAATGTTGCGATGGTTGTGTTATTCAAGTCGGGATTTCGTTAAGGGATTCAGATTAAGATGAGATGAAGTTGAGAACAATACAAACAACAGTAACCTGAAGACAGTCGTGCAAAGTTGAAATTGACGATAACTTCTTTTCGACAGCATTATTCAGAAGATCTGCAAAGAAAATGAATAGAAAAGTTTATGCAAAGGCCCTACCACCTCAACTTCCATGAAGATAGATGATTCGTTATCTGGTCGATAACCAAATAACAAAATATCTGCACTTTCACGATCTAGACTCGGGATCAGCCTGGTATATCATACACGTAAAATCGCAGTGAATCAATAAGCAGTCTGCACAACAACCTAGAAAGAGCAATACTAACTGATAAACAGTTTCATGGAGTACACAAGAAGAGAACTGGTAGTACCTGTAAATATCTGTTCGATTGAAATCCTTTCTCCTTAATAAATAGGGCAAGTTACAGTATAAACGGTTCGGATCGGAAATGTACTAATACATCAATGCATCAAGTAAAGATTAGAAAAATTTAGTAACAACCGGTACATAATAAAAGAACAAGAGCTGCTTGCTTACTTCATCCCACTCTGAATCATCATAATCAGAACTTTGTTGCGGGCCGTTATCATAAAAACTGAAAAGGGGCAGCTTTTGTAAAAAGAGTAGGAGTGCAACCGAAATTGCTGGAATCTCGGTATTATAATTAGAGCGAGTAGACAAACCTTAAATAATAATCAAGAGATGAATCTCCGAGCTTTTTGCGAGCAACTTCACCAAGGAAGAAATTCATTTCTCGTAATGATTGATCGCAATCATCAGTAACTTTGTCGGAGCTTATAACTGCAGATTCTTCAAGTCTTATATATGCAGCAAGCTTTGGACCGATAATAGAAAGAACGTCAAGCAGTAGAGACAACTGCTTTTCCATTTCTGTTTTATTCTCCCAGGAATTGACCTCAGGAACGAGCTCGCTCAATGAAGACAACCCGCCTCCTTGAGCTGACAAGAAGAGCTCAGGAACAGCCAAAAAAATTGCAGCGACTTTTTCAACTTTTGACAAGAGCGCAGAGATCACAAATGCTTGCCTGATGCGCTTCGTATTTTGGGTATTTTGTACAAGCAACCTTATAACTTCCATTCCCTTTCTCTGTAACACCCAATAACAGATGGATAACAACTTTATAAGACAGCATTCATATCATGAATTTTCAACAATTGACAAAAAGGAAGAATAATAATAAGAGAGAGTAGAGAACAAACATCACGCCTGCAATAATACCAAAGCTTGTCAAACAGTGAAAGGCTGGGTCCATCACATATGGGTCATGTAAACATAGTACCATTATAAGTTCATAACGATGCAGAACTAAAAAATAATGTACGGAAAATTCATGTGATACCCAAAATATGCGGACACAATCTCTCTGCCGTTTGCTTGTCCACTTGCTCTCTCATTTGCGTCTTGTGAGAGGTCACAAGCTTGTGACGAAAAACGTCTGTCACAAAAGAGAATTTTGCTCAAAATATGACCAAAACCTTTAAAGCCGTTAATTAATTAAGGAGTATTATGGACAGCCTTAAACAAACCTCAAAAGTACCATGCACAGAATAAACTTATACGAACTACCGAGTAGTTTTAAAATTATTAATGAAAGATTAAACAAGTGGCAGGACATTGAAATCTAATCCTAAAACTGGACAACGTAAAAGTTTACGGAGAGTAATTGTAAAAGCACAAAAATTTACCGAGTGAAATTTAGGGTGCCATAGAAATGCTGTCAAACCTTGGGATACGACGTGAATTTTCCGATCGAGTATGTCAAAAACGAAGTTGAGATTACCTGATATTTTTTATGGCTATGTCCAAAGGAGTAGCTGGTTTAACTTTCACAATATTCCCAATTTTCCGATCACAAACGAGGGAGCATTGTAACATCTCTTCATATTCCGAGAAAGGAGCTGAGGATTGTCATCTCTCTCAATTTTCCGATCACAAACAACGTGAGCATTGTTGCTGGAATAATGTCTTGAATCAGTTTAGTTGACACAAGTAAATTTTACAAAGTAGAATCGAAAATAATATAAATTCTACCAAGTTATTTCATCCCCCTACTACTAAAAGATGAAGTAACTTCAATAGTTTCCGCTCAAATGCTCAATTATTACTTTATTAGTGGGGTCCACTTTTTTTTTTTGCTTTTTTTTGCTTATATTAATTGTTATGTCAATCAGGGTCACACATATTATAAATCATTGCTGAAATATTACAATTTTTGCTAAAGTTGCTTAATTATTATCTCTGCTTAAAATAACTGTAAATTTTGTTCATATTTACACATAAATCACATATGAAAATCTCATATAATTTCATATATTAATATTAATAATTTCGATAGTTATGAATATGATATTTAATCGAGTCCAATATGATGTTATCTTACTATCTTGCTAATATCTAGAAACTTTTCTAAGAGTAAAACGGGTCAAGTATTAAACAACTTGCCTACATAAATTATTTTGCTAATATCTAAGAACTTTTCTTTTGTCTTATTTTAACTATTTGACCCGTCTTAAGCTTAAGTCGACCCGACCCGACTTAAATGAGAATTTTTGTAATTAAAATGGTCCAAGATTTTATAAATTTTAGGGATATTCTACATGATACCTAGGGGTGATAATGAGACGAGACAGCTCGCGAGCAACTCGAGATCTGCATGGTCAAAGCTCGGCTCGTGTGAGCTCGGCTCGGGCTCGGGCTCGGCTCGAGAGCTTAACGAGTCAAGCCGAGCAAACACCGGCTCGGCTCGAAAAGCTCGCGAGCAGCTCGAATTTGTGTGATTAGAGAAGATTTTCCTCATATTTTATAAAAATATTTTATCATTATTATATATTTGTATCACATATATCAAATTTCTAACTTATTTGCCAAATTATTTTACATATATCTTTCGAGTCTTGTTATTGAAAATATTGGAAGAAAAAAATTAAAAATCAACAATTATATATAGGCTCGATTTGAGCTCGAGTTTGGCTCGAGCTCGCGTTAAAGCTCGCAAGCTTTTTTACGAGCACATTTTTTTCAAACTCGGGTAAGCTCGAGATAGGGTCGAGCTCGAGTTTTGGTTCTTGAGCACAAGCCGAGCAAGGCCAAGCTCGGGCTCGGCTCGGCTCGTTAGCACCCCTAATGATACCCCTCAACTTTTCGACTTTCTACGTGGTACCCCTACACTTTTGAAAACATACATGGTACCCCTAAGTTTTCTAATTTTAATTAAGCGTAACCCTAATTACTTTTTCCGTCAATTAGTATTTTTTTTAAACGTTAAGTGATGAGTAGGACGCCTAGGTGGATGATGACTGGCTTTTGTGTTAGTAGCTATAGTTTCCTGCCATTTTCTCCCCCATTTCCCCTCCCAATAAACATTATTTAATGTCTTCTTTTTTCATCATCTTCCATCTTTCTTCTTTCTACTTCTTTCTTAAATTTCTGTGATAATTGTTTCAGTTTTTTTTTGTTTCTTCATTTATCTCTTATTGATTTTTCATCTTCTTGGAAAAACTTACCAGTAGATGGTCTTAATTTTAGGAACCAATGTTTCAATCGATGTAATCGGAACACTATAATTATGATATCAGGTTTCGTTAACAACCCCTGAATCCCTAGATTGTAATCATTTTGTTATGTGGTTATCGAAAGAGTATATAACCATCACAAAGGATTTCAAAAAAAAATGTGCTAGTGAAGATGAAGATGAATATTATACAAGTGTTAATGGAGATATTATTGAGGGAAAATGATCATATATACTTCAATCGCCAAATAGATGAAGATCGAGACAATAATTACACTTAGTTATCAAGAAACATAGGGTAGAATGAGAGGTAGTTCATTCGAAGAGGAAGATGAGAAAAGAAACTGAGAAAGATAAAGATGATGGTCTGGATATGAAAGGGTAGAATGAGATGAGAGGTGTGTTAAACAAGCTAAGAGAGTGAGGGTTTTATAGTGCCTAGTAATAGTCATAGTCACAGCCAGTCATCATCCACGTAGGCGTCATCCTCAGCATTTAACGTCTAAAGCAAATACTAACTGACGGAAAAAATAATTGGGGTTACGCTTAATCGAAATTAGATAACTTAGGGGTACCATGTATGTTTCCAAAAGTGTTGGGGTACCACGTAGAAAGACAAAAAGTTGAGGGGTACCATGTAGAATATCCCTAAATTTTATTTACTTGCGTTTCATAAAATAATCAATAAATATATATATATATATAAAACAGGCTTTTTTCGAGCAATTCTATTGGTTTACATCATCTTTTTCAGTTTTTGGAAAAGTATATTATAAGATCTTACAAGATTAAGAAAAGATATTATGCAATATTTTTAATATTACAGCTATTATTTACGTAAGAAAATGTTTGATTATCAATCTAGCAAAAAACTATAATGCAAAACATTTCAAAACTTACATATTTGGATTCGTGCCGAAAAATGCTTTCATTGGAGTATAAATTTTGTATTATTTGCTACCAATTTTTTTTATAATATAATACAATTAGAGTATACGCATGCGAAAATTAAATAAATGACTTTTAAAATAATTTTTATTATTCTAATATTAATATAATAGTTTAGTAAAGGTTAAGAAATAATTATTTAGTATGTTATTCGTCCGATATTGAAAAATATTAGAGATGTGGTGAATATAGCACATATAAGTAATAGAATTGTCCCACATTGAAAAAATATCATAAGCTATGATGATTATATGATTATCAATAGCAGTCATCTTTGGAACTTAGATAGGTATCAACCCAAAATCTTTTGAGTCTCTTAAGTATTGTCTTAGAGACCTCTTAAAAGTTTATATCATTATCTCCAAAATAGTAAAATTTACATCATCATAAACACAATTTAGAAAAATATCATAAATATTATCTAAAAGACCGGGTAAAAGTTTTTATATAAAAACTATAAACATCACTTAAATATAATATATGAAATGTATATTGAAATAATTAAAACATTTCGACACTTACATATTTGGATTTTTAGCGAAAAATGCTTTCATTGGAGTATAAATTTTATATTTTTTTGAGTCTCTTAAGTATTCTCTTAGATAGCTCTTATGAGTTTGTATTAAAATTTAATTTAAGAAACTATCGATGATGTACTACTTATATTGGTATAGTATGTTATTTGACTCATAATGGAAAATAATGTAAGCGTGGTGAATATACTATATATAAAAAGAAAAATAGTCCGACATTGAAGAATTAGCATAAGTTAGGGTGACCCTATAATTATAAATAGAAGTCATTTTTGAAACTTATGAGCATGTAAAAGGCTCGATTAATTTCGAGCAAACAGCTACTACTCATGCAGCTATAAATGGTTTCATTTGACATCTTCCGACGATAAGATTATCCATTCCCACATATATTGTAGCCACTACTGACTACTCCATACTCCATAAACATTTTTTCTTGGTGGGCATTTTTTTCTGACATTTCAGTGTATATTGATGGATCACACTACACCAATAAAACAATTACAATTCTCTTTTAATCCCCAAATTGCTACACCATTAATATCATTATTCATAAGTTCATAACAATTGAACAAAGTACAACCCAGTTGAATTATGCTAATAATACAACCAAAATCATGCATAAAAAATGTACCAATATTAATATGATTGACCAGTTTGAATGAAACATCAATATGATTTCTAACAAAATGTACCAATATTAATATGATTGACCAGTTTGAATGAAACATCAATATGATTAACAAAATGTACCAAAATTATGAAACCAGGTAAGATCATTCTAAACAAATAACTCATATAAGTTTATCATGCGACAATAAGTCGGTGCAGCAAAGTAATATTACGATTTCATCAAACCAATAATAACATGGGTTTTGCTGCTACCATTAGAGTATATATTCTAATATTATTTGCACATACTTGGTGTAATTCTTAGTATGTTATTTGTCTCACACTGAAAAAATAATTTAGGTATGGTGAATATAATATCTATAAATAGTAGAATGGTCTCATATCGAAAAATTACACAAAGTAAGGTGATTTTATGATTAAAAATATGAGTCTTTTGCGTATTGTCTATCAGAGTCCTTAAGAATATAATCGTACGTATATCAAAATCTTCATCAAAAATTAATTTAGGAAAATATTATAAATAATATCAATAAAACATTAATTATTTTATAAAAAATATGGTGTGTCACTTAGTAAGTTAGTATGATATTAAATAATACAATTGTCCCACATCATGTATTATTATCTCCACATTAGTTAAACTTACATCATTAAAATTAATAAAGTGAAAAATTTTTTAATTATTTAAATATACATTCCCTATATTATATTCAAGTGGTGTTTATAATTTTTCTATAAAAATTTTTACATTTCATTTCACATAAAAAATATTATAAAAATGAGTCATCCTTTGAACTTAGATATCAACTAAAAATCTTTTGAATATCTTAAGTATTGTCTTACAGGGCTTTTAAAAGTTTGTATTATTATCTTCATCTTAATGGTGTATTACTTAATATGTTATTTGTCCCACATTGAAAAATAATGTAGGTGTGGTGAATAAATTACATATAAATAAAATAATTGTCCCACATTGGAAAAATATCATAAACTGGGCTGATCATGTGATTATAAATAGAAATCGTCCTTGAAACTTAGATATCAACCTAAGATCATTTAAGTCTCTCAAATATTGTTTTAGAGAGCTCTTAAAATTTTGTATTAATTATGAAAAAAATATAAATAGATCCGTGGTAAAAAAAAAAAAGGATATCATACTTGGTGTAATTCTTAGCATGTTATTTATCTCACATTGAAAAATAATATAGGTGTAATGAATATACTATCTATAAATAGTAGAATTACCCCACATCAGACAATTACCATAACGTAGTGATCTCATAATTACAAATATGAGTCATATTAGAAACTTATGTATCAAACCAAAATCTTTTGAGTCTCTTAAGTATTGTCTTAGAGAGCTTAATTCTTAGGTTATTTGGATCATTTTTTTGTTGTGAATGTATCAATAAAAACATATGTAAGCCTATTAAATGATGTGAATGAGAGGGTTATGTTAATATTTTTCGGGACATAATATAGATCAAACATAACATAAGTCTTGACAAAGTTGGTAAAATATGTTTAAAATAGAATTTGAATCAATATATCAGTATTATTTTCTTAAAAATTATATTTATTATAGTCTTAATTCTTAAAATTTTTATCTTTATAAGTTAATTGTTATAGAAAATTTATGAAAATGACATTAATGTAGACCCGTGCATCGCACGGGCATGAAATCTAGTATATTTAATATTATATAACATCATAAATAAAGTACAAACATTTTATGCAAATAATATAAAAAAAATCCTTCATACAAATAAAAAATCTCACAAAATACCGTGTTTTAGCACGGGATCTATACTAGTTGCTTATTAGTTAAAATCATGGTTTATGATAACGTAACCGGTACCTCGTTCATGCCGTAAATCTAGAAGTCGATGCGATTATTCAAAACGAGTTCTGTATTACAAAGGTACTATCAACAAAAAGAAAAACAATTACGTCAAAATAATAATATATCACGATCCATGAAGATAGTGTCACATAGTCAGATACCATCAACAAATAAACAGTTACGTGAATAGTTCACAATAGTACGACAATGGAAAATGACGATTTTTTTTCTTCAAATTATTCAATTTTCCGAGAACTACGATTTGAAAAAAAAAATTGGCGAGTTCTGAACTCGTGACCAAGAGATATGACCACTCAAAGTTTATTTGGTAAAAAAAAAACTGACATACAAAAACGGAATCCAAATACGACTAATTTTTTTTTTCAAATAGTAGCTTTCGGAAAGATGAACCATTTGAAAAAAAAATCGTCATTTTCCGAGTTTGTAAACCCGAGTTATGGCCACTCAAAGTTTTTCTAAAACATTTGGGTATTTCGGGCAAAATGTCAAACTTTGGGGTTCCGTGGGAATTTTCCAAAAAAATTTATCGCTATACCCCGCCTGTTAAACCATATACCTTAAATGTAGAAATTAGTTCCCATATGTAAACTAGTTTTATACCAGTACAAAAATGTACGTATCCGTTTAAAATTTTTTGTTACTCGTATTTGTAAATATGTTCAACTAATTAAAGAGAAATAAAATTCAAACATGAAATTTGTATTCTTAAATAAGTACGTATCAATTTTGATTTTTAAATGTATATTCACACGTTGACCGCTAAATTTTTACTAAAATCTCTAGCACTCCGTATTAATTTCGGGCAAAAGTATGTAATAAGCTTAGTATATTTTTGATGATATCCCATTTAATTATTAAACAATTCGTATTCAACTTTTATAAGTTATTGTAAAGTTGCTCAATTTATAAATTTTTAAATACTAAAATATCAATAATAATTTCATCAATGTTAATTCATTTTTGTAAAAGAATTAAACGAAATATTTATATATGACAATGTTCTTTTTATGGAGAACGTAACCCCACTTATTATTTCCAAGAGACAATCACATTTTAAGAGACCTTTCTTTTATACTAGTTGTTGTATGGCGCGCTTCGCGCGCCATACCCCAAGATATTTTTGCCAGCGTAGTTTGATTTCTTGAGCGTAGTGAGGCTACAAGAGCCATTACAAAAAATCACGCGCAGTTGAGACAACTTTTTTTCTTTGCAATCGTCTCTATAAAGAGGCTAAACGCCATCTTAGAGCACAAATTCTCATTTGTGACGGACCGACCCTTCGCAAGCTTGACTTGGTAATCTGAGTCAGAATCATTACCAAAATTTCATATTCGTTTTTTGAGTAATACAATTGAAACTAAAACAAAAGAAAGCCGAAGACTTTATTATGGCTTGAACAAACTTAAGGTTTGGAATTCAATATCAATAACGTTATGTGAACGTGCACGTTTTAGTTCCAGCCTAAGTTTTAATTATCTAAAAATTTGACAAAAATGTTGACCCAAAGCATCAAATTAACCATGAGTTGTTAAAAATTACCTAAAATTGAAAATTTTTAGTTGACAGTGCATTTTGGGAATGCCATTTGTTCGATAGCATTGTAAGCCCAGGATATTTAAATGAGCACAGTTTGATAGTGCACACAAACCCTTGTTGTCACGTCCTTCCATATATAATTAAAACCCACGTAATAAGCGATGAATAGATTGTCAAAATTATCAACAACAAAACAGTGAAAATTGAACTAAATGATCTCTCAAAAAAACAGTTTAAGAATATCGACAATAATAAGGGAAAAAACCGATGAACCCAATTGTTGATTTTGGTAAGGATCATAACCCGTGAATTTCATTAGAAAACAATAAATATTACTTTACAACAAACAAAATTAGATTTACATCCATCCAACAACATTTTTAATCCATTTTTCTCATCAAACATGTACCCAACAAGTGTCTTGCACTTTCTTAGATGTCAAAAGAGAAAAAAAAACAAGTGTCTTGCACTTTTCAAATGATAGAACGAAAGGATAGTCTCATTTGGAAACCTTTGTGAGGATGCCTCTTCTGTACCATGTAACATGATGCACTGCAACAAAACACGAGGACAACAATCCAACATAGGTTAATAGTGCGTTACATTCAATATCGGAATAATGAAGACCTCCATGAATACTATAAGACACTTACAGTCACCGCACACACAAAGTTAGTGACAAATATGAAATCATACAACATAAAATTCAAGGTAAAATGGTGATCACATCTACATATACTGTATTTATAAACAAATGAGTTACTATGTGGAGTTGAAAATGGAGCTTCCAAAGTTAAAGACTATACTTGTACAAAAATTTGTTAGAACTTCACGTATAATTAGTATATGCAGTGAACTTCGCTTCTTTCTTTACACACTATGCTTCAATTCTGTCACTGACAATCTGTGTTTAGCGTTTATGAAATCTAATAACAAAATCAGATGAGATGCACAAGAGCAAATTAATTGTTTCATCTCAGAAAATTAAGTGCCACTTACATTTTCTTGTCGAACATAAACCAAATCAAATCCAACAACAAACATATTAAACCACCACTCGATGACTTTTTTTCAGTCGTCACTTATTTTTAGCGAGGTATACCTGTTACACCTCGCTACATTAAAAACTGTATGTGCATTCAGCAGTTGCCACTTTGGCCCCAATTAGTAACATCTCAACAACATAATTTCAACACTATAAAACCATCAAATTATTAGAATTACCGGAGCGTGAAATATCAGTGGCAATTCAAAACACAAATCCTATTATCCGAATCATGCCCAACAACCATTCATAAGCACTACCAACAAAACCCAACTAATAGCATACCCCCTACCCCTCCTCCCCAACCAAAACCCGATAAAAGACAACAAATAAGTTATCTTTCATCTTGCGGCATAGCTACTAATCCCCAAACTCAATTTCCGGCACATCACCATAGATTTAAATAATGACCCCCTGCAAAATCAGAATAGCTAACACGACAATTCAGCCCAGTATTGTGATCATAATTGCCAGCAAACATTGCATTCTTATGCTCAAAATTCAGTCTGTTCTCCACTACAGCTCACAGCTGCAATTGAAATACATTACCCAAAATACAACTGCTTATACACCCGCATTAAACATAATTGAAACCCAATTATAATATACCATTTCAATAATCTGTTTTCCGTAATTGGATAGTCAAATAATAAAACTGCTCATCCCTCTCTCGCCATTTCAATAGTTAGCATAACCACAAGGACATCAAGGTACTACTACTAAGACATTTTGGGTATTTTTTGTTCATTTATATGAAGAGATCAGGTTTAGCTCTATAAGTCCGTGAGGTCGTTCAAGGTCATGGTCGGATTAACTTTGAGCTCAGATGAAGAGAGTTTTGTGGAATGTAGCGCTCAATACATATACAAAGTGACGGAGTTAGGGGGCTAGCAGAGGCAGAGGCGCTTCTCAGACTCAACCTCCTCTTTCTCCTCTAAACTCATTATTATAAGTGAAGATAAGTTATCCTATCAACATGGTACAACACTACAACCTATAACCTCCCACCTCCACCAATAACCCCAACCTTAAACCTCCTCCTCCAACCTCCTTTAACCCCAGCCACTCCCCCCAAACCTCTTTTAACCCCAATCTCCAACCTAAACCACCTCTTTCACTGTGCAGATTAGTACATAAAAGTAACATTTTAAGTCGACTTGGATACTTAAGCATATATTCAGTAAAAGGTCATAGTTCCGTTGATGTGCGCGCATCGCTAACAAAAAAAATAAAGAAATGTTCAAACAACATTGACAATCTTATTTAGACAACAAAAAATGAGACTATAACGCAACATCGACATTGAAGTTCAAAATCCAAGTGATCAATGTCAATCAACTTCATAAAACAAAACTGAACAAAGCAATTGCTCGCACACCTTTTGTTAATAATATTGTATTCCCTGTCGAAGAGAAGACTTAGGAGCTAAACACAATGGACATCCTTAGCCAACCTAATTAAAAAACTCAAGCACATAACACATAAATAAATAAACCTCAAGCTCATGAACACATAATTAAAAAACTCAAGCTCATGAACACATAAGTCCTTGCAATAACATTTACGTGTACACCAAAGTATGTAAGCACAAAAAGACACCGACAAATAGCCTACCTCAATCATTAAGAAGTATATATGTATGCACAAAAAGCCTTCCATGAACTTTTTTTGAAAAACAAAACTTTGTCCAGGAATATATTCCCAGGTTTGCGTTTGAAAGCAGTTTGTTTTTTGTTTCAAACCAAAGATCTCGTAAGGACAATCAATTTGCAAGGAAAAGAGAAATAATGTACTTATGTTTACAAGAATGCAGCTACCAAACATTTGAGCAAGTGTCACATCTTGAAAGTATGGTATTTTATATAGCTGATAGTACTACATAAACAAGATTTTTGTAGTAAAGCTTTACTATCCTCAATCACAACATCATACACATAAATATAATTACAAGGCACGCCAATGAGCTACTGTTACCTATGCTTTTCAATATGGGAGTGAGAAGAATATACCAGCTCATACAGCTACCCCTGAACCACCGTCCGTTGTGCAGCGGATTCCAGTTTAACATGCTTTGAGTAATGCTCACCGGTCTTGCCGTTAGATTTATCTTCAATGATTGAGACTGGCCTGCATTCATAGAACCTTCAAGTCAGCTAAGAATTCCCTTGGCAAGGGATGGCTTATTAATAAGTGTATCACGATGATAAATTGTTTTAAGTGTCGACTTACATAGGTATTTTGCTTAGCCTTGAAGGGGAGACTACTTTGTCCATTTCAATTAGCAGAGGGTTTAACTCAGTGGTTGTTTCTGTGGTATCAATATCTACATTATTATATTGGAATAGCGAAGATCCGTTTCAAGGATAGATGCATTCTACAAAGGTTTGAGCTCAGTTGTAAGGAAGAAAGTGAAAGAGAGGAAAGTGGAGTAGAGGAAACCAAACAACATTAACGGAAAAATATATAGTATAGCTTGGAAGCAGCGAAAAGCTGAGTAAAAGAATTAGTTTACTACCGAACTTATTACCCCGTAGTCTTGACCATGGTCAGCGTCATCATTACACTCATTTGCAGCGTCGTAATCCTGAATTCTGCATACCAAAAAATTACGAAATCCAGACAATCAGTTTAGCGCAAACAAAAACAACGAACCTGTAATAGCCAAGTACCACAACGAGAGACTAACTGTCCTAACTTATACCCCTTACCCACACACCTTAATCGTACGGCTCGAGACAAAAACAATTTGAGTTGAGGCTGGAAACACAGTTAAAGAGTAGAACAAATTAAACAACATTAGCAAAATGCACCGCAAGGCCTAGCGTGTAACATATACAGTACTCTAAATACACCCCCGATACTTTTGATAAATGCTAGTATTAGACGTTGTTGACATCAAGGGATAGCCAAGCACAACAGCCACAATTTTTTACACTCAATCCATGACCACCACATGATTAGTCCGGTATCGGATGCACATCAAGCTCACACAATAAAATAAAACTGAACACATTAAAGCAAGAACCTAATTACGCAGGAATGCTCACCGGCAACTCTAGACCACCACACATCTCACACGAGTAACAGATAATGGGCAATAAACACTGGACATACCATTTCAGAAGCAAGCATTCAGCAGAAAAAACTGCTAGGCATACCCCGAATCCCATACACAGAGCCAATACTTTTCATAAATTATGGGATCAGACACCGTTATCATGAAGAGATAGTCAAGGGCAACAGATGCAAAACTTTTAACCCAATCCATAAACAATGCATATTCCATGGTCACTCAAACCACAACCAAGCAACCTTAACTCATATTTCACGAATAACGTCATTGAGAGGACAAACTGTGGCCAAATTAGAGCAGGTAATTTGAAGGGACATAACGAACCTCACACACCAACAACACTGAAATTCAACATACCAAAGCTAGCACAATAAATTGCAAAACTGCATAAAGTACATAACAGGATAAAACAAGGGCAAGCTAGCACAATAAAATCTCATAAAATTGCAGTGATAATATCAAATGATTCGTTTAAAAACCAAAAATAGAAACGATACACATGAAAAACAATCATCCGCAGTAATCATTAGATGTTTCTTACATCGATTGTAAAAAAAGTATAAATGAGGAAGAAAAACTTAAGATTCATTAATAAAATCATTAAAATGTTACTTAAACTCCCGTTAGTCAAAGATGAATATCATACATGCCCACTAAAATGAGAAGCAACTAATTGTCAGTATATGAGTAGAGAAAGGGCTACCAATAAATTATAGGTACAAAAATTGAATTAGTATTATCTTCATACCTAGATTAAGTGAAGAAGATGAGACTGGTCTAAATAGAAAGAGAACAAAAATCATCAATTCAACATTTCCCCCAAAAACCAAGAACCCTAATTCTTCCTGAGAAGAATGAAGACACTACCCAAAAAAAGGTGGGAATACTTCATAAGAAGCAGCAAGTGGATAAAGGAGCCTATAATTGCAAGGAAAAGAGAAAGAAGAAGGAATTTAGAGGAAGAATCAAGGTAATTGCAGAGAAAGAGAGAATGAGTGTGAGAGTGAATCATCTTTTATTTGAGGAAAGATAAAGGGACGAGAAATCACTCGGAGAAAAAGGGCACCGGTTGAAGAAATAAGGGAGCTTAGTGTCACGAGATGATAACTTACACCCAAAGATCACACTCGTGTGCTACCTAACTTGATGTACGTTGCAAGCTAAGTCAAGCAAGACCCTTATATGCTAGGCAATGCCTAAGTCGATGGACAAAGAAGTGTTAGCTTGAGAACAAGAAGACTAAGACACTTAGAGTTTGGAAAATTTGCTTTTATTAAGAATGCTTGAGTATACAAAGTGAGTTTGTGTGAATGCTTTGTGATGATCCCAAATGAATGCCAAGGACTCCTATTTATAGGACTCCTAAGAAGGTTCTAGTCCCTACAAGTCCTAGCACGTTCTAGACTATTCTACTAATTACAAAGCTTCCTAGTACATACAAGACTTGTCTAGAATACTCTAGTATGTACAAGATATGCCTAGAGATATCTAGATAGTTCCGCCATGTCCTAGCTTGTTCCGGAATGGTCCGGAATGTTCCAGAGGTCTACGGTCCATGCTAGAATCTCCTTGGTGCTCCTGGAAGTTTCTAGAAGTTTCCGGGACATTCTAGACAACCTCCTTATGCTTGAAAAGTGTAGAAAATTCTAGGGAAAGAAGCCACCCGTGACATTCTCCCCCACCTGAATCGTTGACGCCCTCGTCACGGAGCTCCATCGAAGCGCTGGATTAAGTCTTTGAATTGCCAAAGATTTGCTTCCTTTTCCCATGACGCCTCGCTGTCGGGTTGTCCCTTCCATTTGATTAAGAATTCTCGTTGCCTTGGGACTCCTCGCTTCCGTATGACTCGGTCCGCCAAGATTGTTTCGACTTCCTTGTCATAGGAAGTCACAACTGCTGTGGGAGCCCTTTGAGACTCCCCTCGGCTTGGATCCACCCCGTCTCCATGGTATGGTTTAAGCATGCTCACGTGGAACACGGGGTGAATCTTGAGTTTAGGTGGCAACTCAACTCGATACGACACCTTGCCGATCCTTTTGATGACCGGGAACGGTACTTCATATTTTCGTACTAGTCCCTTATGCACGGATCGGAAGGCCTTGAATTGTTGCGGCAACAACTTCACCATGACCAAGTCGCCTACTTGGAATTCCACATGTCGGCGATGCTTGTCCGCCCATTTCTTCATCTTCTTCGATGCCTTGTCCAAGTACGCCTTGGCTATGTCGAGTTGCTCATTCCATCCTCTAGCCATCCGAAATGCTGCTGGACTTTGGCCTGAATATCCGGTTGCAATGGCTTGAGGAGTTAAGGGTTGATATCCCGTTACTATCTCGAACGGGCTTTGTCCGGTTGACTCGGACTTTTGAAGATTATAAGAGAATTGGGCCACATCCATGAGCTTCACCCAATCCTTTTGGTTGGCACCCACAAAGTGCCGTAAGTATAACTCGAGAAGGGCATTGACTCTCTCGGTCTGCCCGTCCGTTTGTGGGTGAAAACTTGTCGAGAAGTGCAAACTCGACCCCATCAATTTGAAAAGTTCCGTCCAAAACTTGGCTGTGAATCGAGGATCACGATCACTGACGATGCTTCGTGGTAGTCCCCAATACTTCACCACGTTTTTGAAGAATAGTCTTGCCGCCTCTTCGCCCGTGCAGTCCCTTGGTGCGGGTATAAACGTCCCGTACTTTGATAGTCGATCCACCACGACCAAGATAGAACCGCACCCATCTGACTTGGGTAAGGCCGAGATAAAGTCCATTGATATGCTTTCCCACGGCTTCTCTGGAGTCGGCAAGGGTTGTAGTAATCCGGGTGGGACTCGTTGCTCGTTCTTGTCTTGTTGGCATACAAGGCAAGTCTTCACATATGCTTCCACATCGTCCCGCATCTGTGGCCAATAGAATGATTGCTCGATCAAGGCCATTGTCCTTTGGATCCCCGGATGTCCGGCCCACTTGGAGTCATGACACTCCTTCAATGCTTCTCGCCTCAAGTTTTCCCACTTTGGCAAGTATACGCGATGTCCCACCGTATAGAGGACACCGTCTTCAACCCAAAACCTTCGGGTTTTCCCCTCCTTAGCCAAATTCACCAAGCTCTTGGCTAGGGGGTCCTTGTCAAGTCCCTCCCGGACTTTCTCGATCATGTTGCTGGCCACACCACTAATGGCAGCTAACATGGTCTTTCGGCTTAGGGCATCGGCAACCGTATTGATTTTCCCCGGCTTGTACTCCATAACATAGTCGAACTCTGCCAAGAAGTCCTGCCATCGTGCCTGCTTGGGAGTGAGCTTCTTTTGATTTTGAAAGTAGCTTGTAGCAACATTATCGGTTTTGATCACGATCCGGCTCCCAAGTAGGTAATGTCTCCATATCCGCAAACAGTGAATGATTGCAGTCATCTCCTTGTCATGCACTGGATACCTCTTCTCTGCATCATTCAGCTTCCGAGATTCGAATGCCACTGGATGACCGTCTTGGACGAGCACTCCTCCAATAGCATAGTCGGATGCATCTGTGTGAACTTCAAATGGCTTGCTATAGTCGGGTAACGCCAACACCGGCTCCTCGGTTACCGCTCGTTTAAGCCCATCAAATGCCTCCTGGCATTTAGCGTCCCACGCCCATTGGACCTTCTTTTTCAATAGGTCGGTCAAGGGAGCAGCCTTGGCCGAGTAGCCTTGGATAAACCGGCGGTAATAATTTGCTAGCCCAAGGAAAGAACGTAGCTTCGACACGTTCTTTGGCGCTTCCCAGTCATTAATCGCCTTGATCTTGTCATGCACCATCATAATTTGCCCGCCCCTTACTCGGTGCCCCAAGAAGGACACCTCCTCTTGCGCAAAAGAACATTTTTCTAACTTGACATAGAGTTCCGCCTCTCGTAAGACTTGGAACACTTGTCGTAGGTGTTGCACATGTTCTTGCAAGTCATTGCTATACACCACAATATCATCAAGATATACCACCACGAACTTGTCGAGGAACGGGTGAAATATCTTGTTCATTAGCGTACAAAATGTTGATGGGGCGTTGGTGAGGCCAAACGGCATCACTAGGAACTCGTATGACCCATACCGAGTCACACATGTAGTCTTTGGCTCGTCACCCTCAGCGATACGCACTTGCCAATAACCAGATCGAAGGTCAAGTTTAGAGAAATACCTTGCCTTGCCCAATCGATCGAAGAGATCGGCTACCAAAGGGATCGGGTACTTATTCTTGACGGTGACCTTGTTCAAAGCCCGATAGTCGATGCACATGCGTAAGGACCCGTCATGCTTCTTCTGGAACAAGACTGGTGCGCCATATGGGGCCTTTGACGGCCTGATAAAGCCGGCATCCAAGAGTTCCTTGAGTTGTCTCCGCAACTCTTCTAATTCTGGTGGTGCCATTCTGTACGGACCCATGGCTGGCGGTTTAGCTCCTGGCTCCAACTCGATCTCATGGTCCACCTCCCTCCTAGGTGGAAGTCTCTTAGGCAGCTCGGGCGGCATCACGTCTTGATACTCCTTCAAGACCCTTTGAACCTCTATCGGCACCTCCAATGTTGATGAGGGTGTCTCCTCGACCATTGCCACCAAATATGTTGCCTCACCATGCTTTATACCCTTCTTGAGCTGGAGTGCGGACAACGTCTTCGCTTCAACTTGCTCACGTGTGACCGGAATTGATCGGGCATTGCCTTGACTAGTGATAGTCAAGGACCCATCCTTCTCGAACGCCAACGGTCGCACTGAGTCAATAAACTCCATGCCAAGTACCATGGCGTAGTCATCCATGTTCACCACCGTGAAGTCGGCATTCCCCTTCCATTCTCCCAAACGAAGGGGTACCTTCCGAACTACTCCATGAATAGGCATCGATGAGGAGTTCACAGCCTTCATCGACCCTCCTTCCTTATGATATTTTAACCCCAACCTTGTGGCTTCCTCCTTGGTCACAAAGTTGTGGGTGGCACCACAATCAAACAACGACTTGGTGCGCTTCTCGTTTACGACCGCCTCTACAAATATTAAGCCACTTGAACGAGGAAGGACATCGAGCTTGGTAGGCTTACCTTCCACTTTCGGCTTCTCCTTGGCGATCTTGTTTAGCAACCGAAGAGATCCCATCCGTGCTTCGTCTTCGGAGCTAGTCTTCTCATCGTACGCGGACGCCATTGCATTCAACTTCTGCTTTTGTGGGCAATCCCGTACAAAGTGCGGCCCTCCGCACAAGAAGCAATCCCGGTTCTTAAGCTTGCTGTCCGAGAAAGACGTCTCCTTTGCCTTTCCCTTATCCTTATACTTCGAAAACCTTGAAGTAGATGCGCCGCTGGACGAAGGAGTAGTGGCTCCCCCACCTTTCTCCTTGTTACCACTCTTCTTAACAAACCGATCGCGCCTTGGCTCCGTCTTTAGCTTGTATAGAGATTCTGCCACATTGATGGCCTCGGCTAAAGTCTTGACATTTCGACGCTTTAACTCTTGCTCCGCCCATCTTTGTAGTCCATCCATGAAGTATAGGAACGATAAGTGCTCAGGCATGTCCTCGATCTCTAGCAAGAGAGAGGAGTATTGCTTCACGTACTCGCGAATCGATCCCATATGCTTCAAGGCTCGTAATTTCTTCAAGGCTATCTCCTCGGCATTGTCGGGGTAGAATTGCTTCTTGAAATCTCCCTTGAAGTCATCCCAAGTATTGATGTGGCATAACCCCTTCTTCTCGTCAGCTTGTCGTCTCCTCCACCAAAGGATGGCATCCTCGGCTAAGTACATTGTGGCACTCTTGATCTTCATGTCATCCTCGGTGATCTTGAGAGCATCAAAGTATTGCTCGAGTCCCCACAAGAAGTTATCGATCTCCTTCGAGTCTCTTTTGCCATTGTACTTCGTTGGTTCAGGAACTCGAATCTTTGGTGCCTCCCGAATGGTGGTCGTCCCTGCCACCGCAGCTCGATATAAAGCAAGGTCGGTCTTCGCCTCGGTAAGTTGGGCCGTTAAGGCTTGAACGTGGCCACGCAGTTCCGCCGTTTGCTTGGCCACTTCCTCCTGGACAATGTGAGCCATCTGCTCACTAAACATACTTGCGAACTCTCCTCGCAAAGAACCAGCAAGCTCATTGATCACGCCTTGGACCTCACCCTTGAGGTCTTGATTATCCTGCTCCAAACCCTTAACCTTTTCTTGAAGGTCTTCCATACTCTCCACGATCCCGGATAAGGCATCTTGGTGTTCCCCCACAGCGAGTTCCACCCGTGCTATCCGAGCATTAGTAGTCTCCTTCTTTTGAGGGTTAGTTCTCGTAGCCTTACCCCCAACCATCACGTCCTCCACCACGCTAGCACTTGCGTCATGTCCCGACATATTCCCCAACTATGGTCTTCGCAGGCGAACCTGCTCTGATACCACTTGTCACGAGATGATAACTTACACCCAAAGATCACACTCGTGTGCTACATAACTTGCTGTACGTTGCAAGCTAAGTCAAGCAAGACCCTTATATGCTAGGCAATGCCTAAGTCGATGGACAAAGAAGTGTTAGCTTGAGAACAAGAAGACTAAGACACTTAGAGTTTGGAAAGATTGCTTTTATTAAGAATGCTTGAGTATACAAAGTGAGTTTGTGTGAATGCTTTGTGATGATCCCAAATGAATGCCAAGGACTCCTATTTATAGGACTCCTAAGAAGGTTCTAGTCCCTACAAGTCCTAGCACGTTCTAGACTATTCTACTAATTACAAAGCTTCCTAGTATATACAAGACTTGTCTAGAATACTCTAGTATGTACAAGATATGCCTAGAGATATCTAGATAGTTCCGCCATGTCCTAGCTTGTTCCGGAATGGTCCGGAATGTTTCAGAGGTCTCCGGTCCATGCTAGAATCTCCTTGGTGCTCCTGGAAGTTTCTAGAAGTTTCCGGGACATTCTAGACAACCTCCTTATGCTTGAAAAGTGTAGAAAATTCTAGGGAAAGAAGCCACCCGTGACATTAGGCACATAAGGATCAAAACGCAGTGCAAAAAGTTAAAGAAGCCCAAAACGCAGCACTCTAAACTGTTCATTTGAACAGTAACTTACCTAAGCCACTTTTATGTTAAGGTGAATAGATATAGAAGATGTTTGCCAAAAGAGAAAAATTAGAAAAGTGAGAAGGACAAAAGGAGGATTTACCCAAATTGGAAAATGGGAAGAAAATAGAGAATGGCCACAAATTCTTATTTCAAAAGGGGCGACCTGTCTTATTACTTTAGACGGGTCAAACCCCCTCACAAACAAGCAATGCAAGTGGGGGGATAATGGATAATCCTCTCACTTGCCCCACTTGCTCTTTTGTGAGGGGCTTAACCCATTTGAAACAATAAGACGGATCGCCACGTTTAAAGCAAGACCTTATGAGGAGAATGGGAGGGAGTATAGCAATTCTAATGTATTGGACTCTTGGTTATAAACATTAGGCATCCGGCAAGGGGGTCAATGAGCAATTAGGGTATGTTGTTACAGCCTACAGAGCTATTATGTGTTTTGCATCAATACCACACGGTCGGCTAATCCAACCGGATACGTAACAAAGTATGACGAATCTTATGCATGAAGCTTTATTAGCTTTACCAAAGTGACACAACCAACTTTGAGATTATGGGTATTCTTTAGACGATCGAATGGGTAAGTGGAGCACATCACAACGAAGAAATCCAAAAGTAATCAACGGTATCATTGATCTTCAAAGGCTAAAATGAATTGTTCAGCTCCACATGACGACTCAGAGAAAGGCTGAGAAACTTAAACTCCATTAGAAACGTTTCAAGTACTTCAAACTTGAATGAAAATCAAGGGAAGATGTGAGAAACTGAAAACTGCTGACTGTCCAAGATCAATTTCAAGATTAACGGTTGTCGTTCCATAGAAATAAAAAAGAAGTCTCTAATTAATCAAAGAAATCACAGAAGAATTGCAAAGGCGTACATTGATCTCTGACATTATTCTTATCCTCCCTTGCTTCTCATAAAAGATTAGGCTAATTGCCATAAACGTACAGCTACAAACCTGAAGCGGCATCTAGTAGAAGATTAGTCCTCTACATGGAAAAGACTTTACGCAGCGGAAATCTGAGGTACTTAGCCAGCAGGCTGCAGCATGATTCTAACACAACAGACAATCAAGACATGAAACTTCAAAAAACTTCAATAAAAATCTTCAATAACACACATCACCCATTGGAATTGAAAAAAAAAACATCAGAGCCTGTCACTTAAGGAAATCCATTATTCAGTGTTTGTGTTCCCTACACATAGATAACTAAACAGAGTAAAGGCCTAAACAACATGAGCAATGCACCATTTTTCTCAAAAAGGTTAGGTGGATATAGTATCATCAACTTACCCTAACCGGCTAACCCATCTTCCATGAAATTAGAATTCCTTTTCAGTACCTACCAAGAACAAGGATAATTTCAATACTTGGCGATAACACTAAACATAACTTCCTCCCATCGACTGGAAAAGCACCACTTCAGATTGGCACAAATACCCCTACCACAAACCCTCGCCCACAAACTCACAAACCCTCATTATCATCCCACCCTGTCACCCATTAGTCCACACCTGACCCCACCGCAGCCCCATCATGACGCCTCGGCACGGGCGTCGACCACCCTGCACCATTTTCCTTCACCATCACGAACCTCCAGCACCATCCTAAAAACCACCACTAACCGAACAAAAACAGCCCTACCCTCTTGAAACCACCACCAAACTACTATGTTCCATCACCAACCTGGTCGTAGAAGGCAAGGGAGGTATAGATCTTGGAGGGTTGTGTGACTTGTGTCTACTTGTGGTGGTAGAAAAGTATTCGTTGGTGGTTGTGAGTGGTTAGCAAGAGGAGACTCATGGTTCCCGGAATGGGTATATTTGCAGGTTTGGTTAAGGATGGGTGGTTGTCGTATGGTAGGTTGGGGTGCAAGTTTCGTGGTAGAGTGGGGCGGCGGTTAATATGGGTGGTGAGCGTTGGTGGGGGTGGCTGGTAGACTCGTGGCGGTAAAGTGGTGGCGGTGGAGTGAGGTGTTCGTGCTGATGATGAAGCATGGGTGGAAATAGGTTGAGATAGCGGAGTATACGGGTCTTTTGTGGGTTTGTTTTTGCCAAATAAGGAAATGGTGTGAATGAGCTGAAAAAGGAAAACAGTGGTTTTCCAAAGAATGGGAGTTTCCAAAGAATGGGAGGGAGTACATCTCTAATGTACTCAATGATTCCCTATTAGTGGCTCTGATTATGTTGATACAGTTGCTGATGAACATTATTTTAGTCAATTATCTACAGCCCCTTTAACACAATAAAGGCTAAACGTCCTTGCACTTCATACATTATAGTTAATTATTAAAAAAATCCGTGCAACGCACGGGCAGCATACTAGTAGTCATCAGTAGAAGCTTCTAAATTATACCTGTCTATATAACTATACCTGTCTTTAGTTTCCTTCAAATTCCTTCTAAATTATGAATCGAGTAAAATTATCTATTCAGCTCTCATTAAGTGAAGAACCCACAACTCCACAAGAGCTCAAAAAAAGTGAAGAGCCAACATCACTTTCCTCTTCCTTCCAATAAGCATCCCTTCCAAAATTCATATAAATCAACAGGTAAGGAGAATTCATCAGAATCCCACCACAACCATTGACAAAAATTTTACTGTCCTAAAAAACAGCTAAAGTACACGGGAGACCTCAACTTTCACCACGGTCAATTGAACACATTGTCATCAATAGCACGGCTCTCAAGTCTTACATATGCTACCACAGTATTAATTCACTTCCAGAACACCTAATGAACTTAGCAAACAGGAATTTACAAGACTAAAATTGCTACCAAACTCTTGAAAATCACCTAATTCAATGAAAGAGTATAATAATGAAACAACCAGCAGAGTTGTATATAAGCTTCCTAGTTCTAAAGTCCAAACTGGAACTTTTCAGGGCACAGCATTTAAATACTTAAAAGACTAAAAAATAATCACCCTGAAGTTATCATATGTATCACCACTGCCTTCAATAATCACTAAGTTAAGATGGTGCACTCTAATTCACAACAAAAATCTACCAAAAATGCTCACATGGTCAAATTCTAGACATCATCAATATAACCTACAACAAAAAATATTATGAATGAAGAATCGTGCAGGTAAAATGAGAGAAAACACAATATTTTGTGAATTCTTTACTTTGGTAATGAAGCTCCAAATTGGCGCATCCTTATGCCAATTTATAGCACCTAGTCGAAATGAAATCATGGCTCCTGGAGGTTTATTGCCAAAAGGAGGCGTAGTGGTAGCGCAACTTAATTGATGTGACAGACACTTGCTCAAGCTCAGTTCATTCACAAGTCACAACATGACAGAGTCTAAAAACACTATGATTCACAATAGCAAAACGCACGATCAATCCATGTATCCATGAATTAGTGTCCTAGGAAAAATTAACATACTTACATGTACTCCACCAACAGCGCAGCAATTTCCATGTATCCATATCTGAGCAGCAAATCTCACACCATTGGTCATTAACTGAATATAGATCAAGGTGTGAAATGCATCAGTTGCACAATATACAAAAACCATGACATGGGAGGAAAGACTCCGACGTATGAATTTGTAATAAAACTGACTGAGAGTTCTGCACAAGACCGATATACCAACTAAACAGGAAAGAAACATCAGCATCAGATAGAAGACACTCATATAACTCCTACTTTATTATCAAGCGAATAACTGAATAAGTAAGAATTTAATATATTACTTAGTATGTAAAACCAATCAACAAAAAGCATGGTATAGGAGGGGGAATCAATCGAATATCGTAAAAGCCACCATTTATGGAGCACACCTCCAAGAGGAAACCAGTCAAAAGAACATGGTATACGTGGGATCTCAGCACAAAAAAATGAGTCAAAGACGGTCACTCTTTTTACATGAATCAGAGGACAACAGCACAACACCATATATATGCAACGGAAATAAAAACAATGAAAATTATTAACAAATTAAATCTGTAATCAATTTAAAGAGAAAAAATCAGCACCGTAGTGCCTCACTACAAAAAATACTAAACAGAGTTTCATGATTCAGGTTTGAAAGGCTAATCCTCAAGCAAATCCTGCCCTACTATAACGAATTTCATGGGCCAACTGCATTACCAGCCTTCTTTAAATTTGAACCGAGTTTAAGGTAGGTTGCATTCTTCAAACATGAACCCATTCCCTAAACCAGAGCAAGCGTTAAATTGTGCAACATTAATACTAACAAAGCGAGTTCATTGTCAATAACATTATCGACAAGTAAACTGCATAAATAAAGCAATAATCAACTGTTATTACTCACTTACTGTTAAACGTTGCAATGATCTCGCATGTCACAACGCGAAATCAGAATAGGTGGTTCACTCACACCCAATGTAAGAGCGTACACATGTATATTTGTAAGCGATGTAGCATGAGACACGAACAAACTTATAGCTAATAAGACGTAAGAAAGCAGCCAAGTCGTGACATGACCTAAAAAACATTCTATATAAGCATTTAATTGCCAAACGAGTAACAAAAATATGTACTCAAGTGAATACAAAACAAAGTTCAGCTCCAAAACAAAATCACAGGGTAGAGAAAAAATGGGTTGCCATATCAGTATAGTAGCCTTGTATGGACCTTATCTCCAAAGGGAAGTAAATCAGTCAAACAACCTGATAAAGGATATCTCATCAGTCTGCTCACAACAAATAACAAAAGGACAACCACTCGTTATCTCATATCAAGCTCCGACGAAAGAGGGGTTAAAGTAATCCGACAATTGCTTCCAATAGCAGAAAAAAGTGCATCATTAATCACATCAACTTAACATACCTAACCCAACAAACTAAGCCCTACAGCTCCATCGCATACTACCATGGAACCACTTCCATACAACCTCCGTCGTAATAATACACTATTGTTGGAAACAAAGCATTAATGAAAACAAGATATATACTCCGTATAACATTTATGCATAATGGCAAAAAGGTCCAGTTACAAATATGCATCAAACGATTCATACACATACCAAACAAGAAAAAGTAACCAATTAAAACATCGAAACCAACAAAAGAACACATCGATTGAATGAAAGTACCAAAAAAATTGGCACACATTTGAACAATTCCTGATAAAAGAGAAGCGATTACAAACGCTAGTCAATAGCAAAACATCTGAAACCTTCCTTCCTAAAAGCATTTCTTCCCTTATCTAACTGATACTATTTCAAAAACAAATGAAAATTCACCTAAAAGTCTTGCATCCTACACCCAGGTCACAATTCTTCCAAAAACGAAACAAAACATTAGTCCGAAACCAATATTAGCAGAGAGCAAAAAACTACTTATTCACCACTCTTTACTTGTCACCCTATCAATGAAATGGTTAAAATTTCCGCTCCCAAAACTCTCACCTACCATTATTAAATCTAACTTCCCTTTTTCATCGTTCGCAAACACTTCCTCCCTCGGCATCATCCACTACTTCCGTCTCCAATTCGCCCACAACATCAACAACTCCTCCAATTTCCTCATCCTCCTTCACCTCCACCTCCTTTTTAACCAACAAATCGCAAAAGAAATTGGTCATAACACTCTCATACCCAGGCATTTTGGCATACCCCGGAAAATAATTAATATCAATGACAAGATACCGATTTCCAGCCCTAGAATCCCTAATAACATCAAAATTAAACAAATTAAGCTTCAAAGCGTCTCTTAAGCCCCTAGCAATATCCATAACAAACTTCTGAGGCGGCATTTCGTAATCATCCAATTGCATCAACTTATAATACTTCTCATCAGTCCTCTCATTGGTAGCAAGATTCGACACCTGCGAAAACGTCACTAAACCTCCTAAACTCTCGAGTTTCTCCTCCGCAACATCCGGCAACGACTTCCTCTTCACACATTTCACATATTCACCTGCAACATAAACCTTGAATATAACTCCACCATGATTAATAAACTCTTGTAACACAATTGGCGGTTTTAGGTTAATTAATCCGCCATGATTATACACTAACGACATTTTATGCGACTTTGCACTACCGTCCGCCACTAACGGTTTCGCAATCACCGGGAATTTCAATCCTTCCCACGACCTCGAGTCGCGAAGCGTCTCGACGTCGTAAATCACGATTTGATTCGGTATTCCGAACGTTGCCACCGTCACATCGCTGACCGTTTTCGCCTTCAATTCCGAAACAACCTGTAACATTGAAATACGATTATGTAACCGTTCAATTGATTCCGGCGCATCAACGATGACGGAATTAGGGTTTCGGTACTTAAAATCGACGAGCTGTTTCTTCCAATCGTCACCGTACAATTTGTGAAGAACGCAATCGAACGGTCCTTGTTCGATCAAGGGTTTCTCCAAATCAATTTTGATTAAATCGATTGAACGATCACGAGCGAGCGAAATTAGGGATTCTCGTATGAAACTCTGTTGTTTCTTCGGAGCTAACGCGTATCCGATCCGAATCATCTGGTTCGGGTTTGGGTTAGGGTTTGGAACGTCGGCCATCGGAACGACGTCGTATGGGGTATATAGGTGGGGTTTAGACAATGTAGGATTGTGGGGTGTGGTGGGAGATTTTTAGGGTTTTGTTTGAATGATAGATTGAGGTTTGGGGAAATGGAGAAGAAGAGAGATGAACTTCAGGAGGTTGGGGATTTGGGGTGGTGAAAAGGGGTTAAATAAGTGGGATGTTAGTTAACTAGGGTTAGTGAATGCATGAATGGTTATGTAAGGCGGTTTTATTTAAGTTTATTTTAAAATCGATTTTATTTGGAAAATTAAATTAGAAATATTGGTCTCTCTTGTGACGGTCACAAGCTTGTGACGGACTAAATGTGACCATTTTATGATAAAAAGTAATTATCTATAAAATGTTATCAGTTATATAATGGTTACATTTTCCATAAAAATGGTCACATTTTCCATAAAAATGCTTGTGACGAAAAGTACCCATCACAAATGAGAATTTGTGAAATTAGAAATGTTTGAAGGAAATTTTCAATCGAAATAGGTTGGATGAACTCATTTATGTCATTTTAAAGAATAATTGGGGGCATAGATAGATCCCGGTCATAAGACTCCGTAAGATTGATTTTTAAGAGGCTTGAACTTGAATCTAATGGGAATTTATGTCGTTTTAAAGAATAATAGAGGCATAGATAGATCCCGGTCACAAGACTCCGTAAGATTGATTTTTAAGAGGCTTGAACCTGAATCTCATGGGAATTTCATCTAAGTTTTAACCACTGGACTCCACCCTTACGGACAAATCAATACTATTCATCACAATAACTTATTTATAGAATTTATCAAAATCTATTTAGTAAATTAGATATCGTAAATTTGAAGATGACAGAAGGTGATAAACAAATAGGAAAGCACAACTCCTGGAGTTCGATATATCCCAAATTTGCAAGCGTAAGCATGTCGTAAGTATGCAATGAAGGTACGAAATATGTTGTCATTACAGTACGTTGCAGCTGTGTTTTTTTTATGTACAAAGGATCTAAGTTCAACATGGCTAGGGAGATTGTTTCTGAAACATATTTGGGACTTAAATCGACATGTTCACGTTCAAGTGTACAAATTGTAGTTGAGGGAATTTTGCAGTCCGGTGGATCTAGGAATTTTGAGCATGGCGGTGTCATGATGAATACCAGGAGGAGACGGAAGGCTTGGAGAAAAGAGTGAAAACGTCAAAACGGGAATTGGACATGATGTCGAGTCTCGAAGAGTTAAAGGCGAGGCATTTCCATGTCAATAGCTAGTGATGTGATTCTTTGGGCTATGGATCAAAAGTTGACCGACAAACCCAATAGTTCCGAGGATGAGGCTCTGATTTGATCTCTTTGTTCGGCTAGGAAAGAAATGTATATCAAGAGGATATCAATGATGACGATAATTTATGGTGTACGGTGACATAATACACCATACATTTGTGTTAAGGCCGACTAATCTTCTATGGTGCCTTTTATTCTCAATCAAGAAATGTTGATTATCTGTCAAAACAAGCTACGTACTCTGATCTACATCATTTTGTGCTAGTTATGTTTTGCGTGAATGATAACTTTGTGTATGCTTTGTTACATGAAAGTTTGCAAGGAGGACAAGGAAGATAAAATAAACAGCACGCAATACGTTACAAATTACCATCACTAGAAAATCAATCAACACCACATAATTTAACATTGTACTTGCTACATGAAATAGTCTAGGAAGTGATAATTACACAACTTTCCAAAGAACATATATAGTCAGTGGCGGAGTAAGGGGACATGGAAATTTTTTAACTTTGAGTTAAGAAATTCCGATTTTCTTATTAGATCTTATAGAATTATTAGTTCACCCAACTGAAAATTTTCCGTCTTCACCATAACTTTAAATCTTGGTTTCGCCACTACATATGACAGGGTATAAGAAGACTTAGGGCATGGTAGGGCAAGCAACCCTACCAGTAAACATGGTCTTAGACCTTGATAAAGCAAAACCAGGGAGCTTATTATTATTGTTATCAAGATAATTTAGGTGATGATTATGATTAGTTAAGTAAGGTTTATGATTGAAAGAAGTAGGGGAAACTTGCATAAACAAATAATTCCCTGAAAAGAGATCACCAAAGTGTGCTTGACTTTCCTTAAATCTCTTGACAACCTTAGACCATGAGAGCCTACAAGCCTTAACCCTTCTAATCTTGAACAACTTCCTGAACCCTGCAATCTTTAGCCTTTGTCGTCGCAGTCGAACCCGACTAAACCAGCTTCTTCTAATCGACTCGGGTTTCGGGTTTCCATCATCATCTTGCTGTTGAAATATGACTTCTTGCCTTAGTTTCTGATATGAGAATCTAGAGAATAATACCCTCATGATGTTAAATTAAAGGAGAAATGACAAGTGTGTGGAACTTGTGAAGGGAAGGGAGTGGAATAATAAGTGTGTAATCAATTAATCATCAAGTTTATGGTGGTTAAAGATTGGAGAAAGACAGCTAGTGGAGGGGAGTGTTGAAGTTAGGTTTGTATTAATGGGTTTTGGAAGCTGTTGAGTGCATTCAATGCTTTGCTGTTGTTTCTTTGTGCTATGTAGGAATTCATTTACATTGATTGATTTTACATGGAATTGTATGAAAGCATTTCATTTGTGGTAAGAGTTAGTTATCCTTAAAAAAAGACAAATATTAAAATTGAACCGATATTATACCAAATGAATATATAAGACAGATTTTTTACTTCTCTCTATGCATTTTATTTTTGTCTAATTTATATTGCTTGATCGGTCTTAAACTTAAAATCGACATATCGTCTTAAATGTTTTAGTTATTCACTGGTTTGATAAACAATGCAAAGAGGTGATTTAGTTTATAAAAATAGAGTAATACGGAGTATCATTGTAAGGGTCATAATTAAATTAAAATATGATGATAAGTTAGTATCGAATGTCCAGATGGTACCGAGTTTTGATATCAATCACATTTTACATGTAATGTGTATATTATAATATTTTCTTACAACGTATTCGTAATTGTAGCAAATTCGTAGCTTGGAGTACAATGTAAGTTCTATAATAAAATAATTTAATTAAATATTATTATACTCCCTCCTATTCGGGATAACTTTCCTCATTCAAGAATGAATCAAAAACTAAGGGTGGGTAATTAAATAAGGTAAAGTATTGTGTTGGGGTGAGGTGATTGGATAGAGGGAATGTATTGTGGGGTATTATTGTGGGGTGAAGTGATTAAAATAATTATTGTTGTGGGGTAAGGTGATTAAAATAAGATAAAGTATGGGTATTGTGGGGTATTATTGTGGGGTAATGTGATTAAAATAAGTATAAAAGTTCACCAAAAAAGGAAAGGGGAAGGTATTGTGAATAGATGAAAATGAAAAGGGGGAATGTTATTGTGAATAAGAGAGACTAATACTTATTTTATTTATGTAAATATCTTAAATACGAGCCTTAAGATAGGAGTAGAACAAAGTTATGAGCTTAGGGTTGTTGGTCTTGTGGCTCGTTGAGAACTGGGCCTCATATAATTAGCCCACAAGCTTACATATAGTTTGGCAAAATTTGAATCAACTCAGGTGCCAACCCAGATCAATATCGGGCCTGGGCCCATAGGGACCAAACTTATTCATATCATGCCTTCAGGTGATGTCTCCCTTAGTCCCTTGTAAGTTGTAACCTTTTTCTTGTGATAAATGTGATTAGAAGCATCCATCGAAGTATATCGGACAAAGTTTTTGAGTCTCAATCGAGATCCATAAGACACTCGTATTAGTCTTTAACGGTCGATCATACCTTTTATTTTTGGATGTCGTGCGAAACCGGAGTTAATCTCGAAATCAGCTATTATGAACAGACTTAAAAGTGGTAGTTGGGTCACTCGGGTCGGTTATGGGTCGGGTTAAAGCGGTCGGGTCATATCGGGTTCGGGTATATCGGGTTAGTGACGAGTTCGGGTCAGTTACCGTTCATGACAGGTCATCTGCGGGTGAAAAGTTGGATCGGCTTTTGTCAGGTCTAGATAGACTCACACCGGACACACCCTATTAACTAGCAGTCATTTTATTCTAAATGCGACCATCATCACCACTATAGGCGGTAAAGGACTCACGGTAATCCCAAAATATTAGTAACCCGATCGTGTTTCGGTATCACAATCGATATTAAAACTATCGTAGTGTACGATCATAATCACCAATACCTTTTGTCCACATATTACACCTACCTACCTCCGTCAATTTTTTTCCATTACTATTTACTATTACCACATTGGTTGTTACAGATAGTTAGATGGTCAATGTATCACTAATTAAAGATTACTCTCCTAATAATATAATGACTATTTCATTACGTAATGTGTTAAACTACATCACCAATACTTTACGCATTTGGTTTAGTCAATTTTATTTACTATGATTTATTATGTCAATGTATATTTTTGTTTAATATGGAATACTAAGTTTGACACAAATACTCGTAATTTTGGAATTTGGGCAAATGATAAGCCCCCTGTGTTGACTATGATGACATGACAACTTAAGGTAGGTGGAGTTTCATCTTTGTCAATGGAATGAAGCAAACTTTTTTTATTAACAATCTACCTTTTAGAAGAGCATCCACGATTAAGTAGTTGATCACTTTTGTCAAACTTAAACACCCTGGTTTAAATAAATGATAAACACCCTGATTTAAAAGAACATCGTTTTAATAAGTAATTACAACGGGTCTTTCTTAAGGGAAGGATTCCGTTTCAAGCTTAAGACGGGTAAATAATATCCAATATAGCCAAATTGGATAAATCTTTTGTTATGCATTTGCTTTTGTCTTATTCATCCACATGAAGCAACACATTTGACCCGTTTAACGTTTAAGACAGATATAGGCATTTTAAATGAGAATTTGGTTGAGTACACGTGGGTTTGTTCATCTCCCTAAAGACACGTAGCAAATTTTGGAGTGCAATGTATGAAAGGGTGGGGAGGACCAATTGGCAAAATTGAACGATCCAACACCCGAACTCACTTACTCAAGACATGAACTTGACTCAAAATTTGAATTGACGCAACTTATTATGACTCGGCCAGAATTTTTTTATTATTGCAAACTTACTATTATCCATGAAAAACTTGATTAGTTTGTGGACAAAGAATATGTTGGAAGAAATAGTAGTGGTGAGCCATTAGATGAACCTTTGTTTGTTTGTTGTTGGGAGTAGGTTTGTAGGTAAATGAGTTTATATAGTACTCCGTAACTTATGCGGCACGATGCGACATGAGAACAAATTCATTCATATGTTGTTAGTGCTAGGGAAGGTAGTCGATAACAGTTAGTGGTTTTGATAATGAAGAAATTGAAAATGTTAGGTAATTCTAAATAATTTTTGAAATTTACTAGACTATATTATTAATTGGCCTTTGTTGAAGATGCACCAACTACAAATCCTGGTAACGATACAGGTCGTAATTCGCAAAATAGAGCATAAATGAGTAATTGGAGACATGCATGGAGTAATGAATGCAAAAGGCAACATAGTTACACACAAACCAGCCCATTGATGCACTCATTCAAGGAACATCACTTAATAACATGTCCAGCACTCCTGGATTAATTAAATATAAACCCGCAACATATATGGCTGCTATTTCATACATATTCTGATGCCAGAACTGACATTGCCTTATATCCACAAGGATTCTAATTGTTGCACCATTTAATAAATTGCTTCATGATAAGATTCTTATGTACAAAGTCTTATTTAAAATGTAACAGATTCAATCAAATTTAATTTATACATCCTATAAGTCATGGGTAGTAAATACTTTTATAGTTTATACTCTTCTTTTCTTATTTTCTTTATATATTTTTTTTTATTTTTCCTTTTCCATTAAAAGGATCGTATTAAGGTTCAAATTTTACAATTTTGTAAATGGATGTTTAATTTCTATTATCACGTCAATCAATCTAAAATCCGACTTTGACATCAATTCTCTATACATGCTTAAATCAACTGACTTAGTCAAACTTAAGGGATGCGCGCTTATGCATTTAACTCATTTCATCAACTTTCGCACTTAAACAACCACGATTGATTAGTAGAGGTCGCTTTGAGTGGGCAAGATTGGGGGTTCGACTAAAGAGCTTCCCAATACGCGACGTACTCTCGCCCCTTACTTGAATCTCTTGATAGCAGATGACCATATATATCCATGGAAACGAGAGTCGTTATCGACATAGGATGCTAAAGGAAACAAGTCTTTATCTTCAATATCTATGTCAACGCTGCTTTCTACTTTGTTTCACCAATGTATACGGTTGATTCGTGCGATTTCCAAACACCGTATAATTGATTGGTGGCGACTCCGTTCAAGCAGAATTCGCTCATTTTTAGACTTTCATTGAGATGAAACCGACCGATCTAAAACAATCCAATATTCAAAAAAACCTTACGCCCTCGAATATGTCTTTTAGACCACTGTATGTCCACAATTTGACGTACGGATGGCGATGTCCACAACAAACTACCTTCCAAGTCCAAACAAATACTCCCTCCGTCCATTCAACTCCACACTACATTTTCCTATTTTGGACACTATTCACAAGTTAGAAGAATATTTTAATTTCCGTCTAATACATAAGAGAAAATATATTCATGTGATCTTGTTTGATTCGTCTTTAGGATGTGGGAAAATATCCGTATACTTCCCTTTAAATCATTCAGGATTATAATGAAATTATGATTATATGATTAATAGTCATAAACGAAAAATGCATATTAAGCGAGAGATTAGATAAAAACCTTTAGTTCTTGCTTTAATGGCCTAAGAACAATATCAAAATGATGATATCTTCTAATCGTAGCACCCAAGATAGAATGAGAAATGTCCTTGAATTTGCTAGAATGTTTTGTGAAAAGTTACTGTTAACTTTTTTATTTTGTGATGTGTAGAGATGGAGGCACAAGAGAGAATGAATTAGGGTTAGAAGAAAAAAAAACTAAATTTTTCTCCTTCTTATCCCTTTCTCACGGCACACATGTAGTTATTAGGGGAGATATTTTCTCCTCTAATTAACCACTAATGGACCAAAAATTCCAGAGTGAATCTGGACTTTATTTCGGTCAAATTCGCTTTAATATATATATAATGTGTATTATTATTATAAATGTCATTTGTGTTGTCATGTATTAATATGTCCATACAACATTTTGTAGTCGATACATTAATACCGGTCTGACAACATCTAATATGACAATCGTATAATATATACGTTAATTATAATTATCCGTATAATTATAATTTTCTAATTCAATATAACATTTTATATTCAATTACGAATTAACATTTTAATTCGCATAAGCTTACATTATATATATGCTAATTAAATACAACAGTTTATATTTAATTACGAATTACTTTTAATTCGTCTCAGCTCATATTATTTAATCGTTATTAAATAATCGTCTCATCATCACATTGACTAACCTTTTAGTCAAATACACTGACTAACCTTTTAGTCCTATAATAGGGCATCAATATGATTATTTTCTCAAATAATCACATCTCTCAAACACATCCTATAGGTGTGACTTTTAGGGACCAGTTGATCACCGCCATCTGTATGACAATAACGTCAAACTTATCTATCAAGCCAACCGTTATTGATAAACGTTAATCAACTGATTATTATACAAAGTATACCCTGTGAACCTATAGAGATTTATTTATGTTATTGCACTAACTGTGGAGGACACTGGCTCCAACAATCTCCCACTTGTCCGTACAAGTGTATGTGCGATAACCGATTCTCATATCCATAATAAATTTCTCCCACTCAATGTAAACCAATTTGTAAAGTCCGTATTCACAAAGGTCGTAGTTTACAAGTGATCAGTATCAAGAGTGGTTTCCCCGACTAGAGAGTAACTTAACTGATAAACGAATCTTTATTCGAGCATGGTCATGCATTTCAGTTACAGTTCCTCGAGTGGCCCTGAGAAATAACATAACCTGATAAAGGTTGGATATTTTCAACTTGAATCTCGAGTGTAAAACTTGACTTTAACTATAATTTATTCTCATTTTTCATCCAAACGCATTTTCTAATCAGTTTTCCCACCCAAACTCATCTTCTAACCAACCTCTTCTAGTCTTTCAATCTCACATTCCTTATTTATAGGTGTTCGTGTGTCCGACACGGTGTCCGACACGGGACGGCTGATTAGGAGAAGTGTCCGTGATACCTAGATGGTAGATTGGTAGGCATCTGCCAACTGCCCCCCCCAAATCCGCTCTTATCAACAGTAAGGATCGGAGGTTTGCCTACAAATCTCAATTCATAATCTATATATTTGATGTACTATAACTAGTGAAGTAATTTCTGAGCTTTTTAATAAATTTTTCGAGTATTGTTTTAAGAATAATGAGTTTTACTATAAAGTTTATAAGTTTTACAAAATTCACATAAATTCGGTTATATACTCCATATTATATAGTATGATGTAATACATTAGATATATGTTTTTTTTTTGCCACAAACACCTACTCCCTCTGTCCCGGTCAAAAGTTTACATTTTTCTTTTGTGAGTGTTCCCGTCAATAATTTATATTTTCTTTTTTGGAAATGTTTTACTCTCTACTTTATCTTTTAATGATATTTAAATCAATTTTCATCTTTCTTTACCTTCATACTCCGTATTTGCATATAAAACATATGTAAATACTTCACTAAGATGGACTGAGTACAAATTTAGGTAGACAAACCCCTCCCTTAAACGTTCATTGTAAATGGACCCTTATACTATTCATATGCACGACATGATTGGTAGCATGACAGCCATTACCACCCCTATGTTTTCCTGGGGTGTGGCTCATGTCTCAAGCACACAAAGTTCCTTCTCACTTCATCAGCTGTCTAAAGAGACCATCGATCTCCCTGAAAACAATCATATTCCTTTTAAGTATCATACAGATGTAAAGAAGTTAAGAAACCGTCAATCTCCCTTAAAACAACCTTTTTCCCAATAATTCTATTTAAACCGTTTATTGATTATGACGGATATATATCCGTCATAGTATTTTTTTCTAAAGACATAGTTCAATGCCCCCCTTTGTACCTACCTACCCGTCATTCCCTTCCAACACATTGACATACTTCCAAATATGCGACTCCTACTATTTTATTACCTTTCAAATCATTTATTTCTCTTACAACCTCCTTCTAACAACCACCTTCTACGCTTCTACTTAAACAAAATTACGACCAATTCATATTCATACTACTCTATTATCTACATATACTAAGATATATATAAACATACTTAATACATGCTCATGTAAAGACTGAGCCCTTTTATTCTTTAGTCAGTTTTTATGTCATAATTTACTCCTAAAACACCATTTCAATTTTCAACCTATCTATATTATATTAGTATAGCTAATTTACATTCCTACCTTCCTAACTAATCTACATCAACACTCCATCCCTTATATATATATATATATATATATATTCATCTATCTTTCTTCAATTTTAATTACATCAATTCCATTTTCTTTCCAATGGCGCCGGCATCATTCATACCGATATCCAACACGGTTTGTGTCATGGACGCTTCCGGCTGCCTCGGTGCTAGTCTCGTTACGAGTCTTCTTCAGAGAGGTTATATCGTTCATGCTTCTATACAACCTCATCGTATGTTTCTATTTATCTTCGTACTAAATATTATTCTTTACGTTTCATTAAAATACTCTTCCCGTCTAGCCAAACAAAGGGAACCGTACGTCTTATGATTTATATCTAATAATGTATATATAGGGGAATTGCAAGAATTAAAGGGTTTACATGATGAAGAAAAAGAAAGATTGAAAGTGTATTACACAGATGTTTTTGATTATCAAAGCATACTTGAAGCATTGAAGGGTTGTTCTGGTCTTTTTTACAACTTTGAGCTTCCTCACGATCAATCCACCTATGATGTTAGTTTTCTTTAATGTTTTTTTTTTATCTATTAATAATGTTAATTAATATACAATTGTTTTTCTTTTCGAATGGCATTGCTAGTCAACAATTATCCTGAAAACTGATTATTATTATTTTAATGTGAAGTGTCAATTGTTACTTTGATTTTTTATTTACATAATCATGGAGTGTATCATATAATATGGGTTTGAAGTTTAATTCTATTTATATAATTGGGAGTACTTTTATCTACATTTACAAAGAAGAGTTAGAATCACAATTCGAAATGTCTACCAATTATAATTGTGTTCAATATTTGGAGAAACCCTGCCCTCATAGCCTCTCATTGAGTAATTGATAGTACCAGTTTTGTTCCGGTTTCTTACTTGCTTAATTTTAGCTCGTTTCATTTCAATTCGACCCTATTTAGTTTAGTTAAGCTTAGTTCTAGTCAATTATGTTCAGCTCATCTCTTAACAAAATCAAGTCTTATTTCAGCTCCATTCAATTCAACTCGGTTTCATTCAGTTTAGTTAATTTCAACTCACATTCATTTAATTTTAAGATAAAACTACCCATTTGACCATTAAAACGGGTCAAATATTATCGAACTCAGTCACCATATTTACAAAGAAGGAAGAGTAAAGAATCAATGTGAGAGGAAAACAAAAACAAAAACAAATTCTTAATTAACAAATCATACTCTAGGAATCAATCCCAAAACAATGAACATGGACTGTGATGCTTGGGTGTAAAAATGCCGACAAGAATTGGAAGCTTGATCATATCAAGTCAATATTATAATGAGCAGCCAGTCTCACTTGCAACAGGACGATCCATCGTAAACTTAAGACGGACCAAACTGCAAGTAAGGGGCTAGTGTAAACCCGCTTTATACAAGTATAAAAAATAGAGTATTTTGATATTGGTCATATTTTTAACCAACAATAGCCAATAGGTTATGCTTAGGACGGACACTATTTACTATCTATTTTAAACTTAAAATTAATCGAATAAATAAAAATTTGGGTTCAACTAATTATGTGGGTAAAGTTCTGCCCATACATGTTATAGCTACCTAAAGTCCTAAATTAATTCATTAGCGAAGCCTAGGGGATTCTTATATGGATTATGAATCCACCTTCTTTACTCTTGAGCTTTCACTTTTAAGTCTTGAATGTAGATCACTCAAAGTAGAGTACTTCTAGTATGCAAGGTCACACTAATTTTATGATACTTTTGTAAGAGTACTACGAAGTACTTTTAATTCCTACAAAATAATCCTTCTAGATTTTTAATAACCATTTATTCACTCATGGTTAAATTTTCTCTAAATAAATTAATCAGTGATAGCTAATATTTATCGTGTAACCGTTGTATCATTCGGGTTGATGTTATCGTGTTAATGACGGTTCACTTTCAATAATTAAACCACTGGCATGCTAAATTGGTACTTCTTGCCTCAATTCTTTACCTTTTTAAATTTTTTATCAAATACATACTTCCTCCAATTTTTTATTTTTCTTTTCATTTATCTATTATATGTAAGTATTATTTTACTGAAATATAAAGATAAAAAAATAATGAAGGAAGTACCGAGTATTAACTAAAGAATTAGATAAATGATAATGATAGTGCAACACCCGGTGTCGTCGAATCTCACTGACACCCTCTCACATATTTTTATGTAAATCCACCATTTTTAGAGGCTCCTTACATATATGTATGTGAGAGGATGTCGTCGAGTCTCGACCACACCGACGATCCACTATCTTATTTTCCCAAGTTGTTTTAGTGAGAACTTTATGTTATTTCCAAGATGTCACATATCACAAGACAACAGCACTATTACTCCGCATCACTGATATAATACATCTCCTGTGGTAGCAAGGGGGTGATATACTGATATCCCATGAACATAGTACCTGTCAATTGTTGTCCCAATTAATATTCGTGTCCCACGGATTGGCTCATCACCACAAAAATACACAAATGCATCTACTCAATCTCTTTTATTTTATTTATTTGTCTTTTATTCATATATTCTTTACAAAAAGTATTCTAATACGGAGTAACTAATAATAAAAGTTAAATAAATAATGTAGTGAACGGATTGGACTAAGAGAGTAACTAATACAAAGTACGTAGTAATTAACAGGTTTAATCTAAACATTAATCGATTCTAAACATTGACATTTACAATAATTTTGTGTGTTTTAGGAGCACACGTTGGAAATAGAGATTCGAGCTGCTCAGAATGTGTTAGAAGCATGTGCACAATTAGACACAATCGACAAAGTTGTGTTTACTTCTTCCGTAACTGCAGTCATTTGGAAGGAAAATCATAAGGAGATATCACTGAATCTAGATGAAAAATATTGGAGTGACATCAATTTTTGCCGTAATTTTAAGGTAACAATCTAGTGATCCACCATGCGTTAATTAATCCATGCCTTTCTCATTAATATTATAACGAGTACATACGTTGTTTGCGTGATTACAACTTGTTATTTTGTGCAAGTTGTAATCACGCAAACAACTTTGTCGCATATCAGACGTGTGGTTCTAATGTTGTTGTTACGATCTATAGTTGTGGCATGCGTTATCAAAGACCCTAGCAGAGAAGACTGCATGGGCGTTGGCTATGGACCGTGGCATTAGCATGGTGACGGTTAATGCTGGTTTATTATTGGGGCCTCAACTATCAATCGCACACCCTTACTTAAAAGGAGCAGCTGAGATGTACCAAGATGGAGTTCTAGTGACAGTTGATTTGGATACCTTGGTAGATGCACACATTTACGTATTTGAAGACATTTCCGCTTATGGACGTTACTTATGCTTTAATCACGTCATTAGTCAACCCGAGGATGCAATTAAGCTTGCTAATGTCTTGTTACCCTCTGCATCAGTACACCCTCAAAGGTATTCGTCTATATCTGAATACAGCGACATAATAACATATGCACCTCATTTGTTGATATCATTAAATTAGACGCATAAACTATAGTTTATGGGAACATTCACATGGCTATTATGCTATGCGAGTATCTCTTAAATCGGAACAATCGGAACATGTGTAAACCTTGCTTGACTACTCCATTCCTCTAACATTTGCATCTGGGATTTATGCTTGCAGTTTTCAAGACGATTGTAACGTGATTCGACAAAAAATCAGCAACAAGAAATTGAATAAATTGATCCATGAATTCGAATCTCATCCAGACGACCAAGATGACAATCAACTTCAATATCTAAGCTATTGAATGGTTTTCCGAGTGCGAAGGTATCGCCATTCAAGTCGAAAATATTACTAGTAATAATCCAGAGCCTAAGCAGCTGCTTTTTTTTGCTTCATCATAATCAAATAAATGCAGTATAGTAAAAAAAAAATATATACGTGCACTAGAATACTAGATAGACATTTATCAGGGCAAGTCAAAGCAAGGTTTCTCATATGAAATCATTTTTTTAGTTTCCTCCTTATTTATTTATTTATTTATTTGTATTTATAAAAAAAAAAAAATATTGGTACCTATGATACATTAAGCATTTTAAATTGTGCATTTACATGTTGTGATTGAAACTCGAACAAGGCAGCAAGCAACAATATCCCCAAATTGTTACTTCGTATTTGAAATCTACCGGAAAACATATTGTAAATTATAAGATATAGATTCGACTTTTTATTAATCTTTAATCAAGTTGATGGATCTAAATCAACTAAACTCAGTGGCGGAGCCGGGAGTTACAATGAGGGTTCAAAAAATTCTACAGTGAACGAACAAGTAATGGCATAATATAAACTTGGAAAAATTTAGAAAATTTAACTAAGACTTTTGAATTTTTGCTTAGCCATTGGAGAGTTATGTTGTTTTAGAGATAAATAAAATGCTTAATGAAGATGGTCAGAAGCAGATCCAATACTCTATACTCTATAGTCTTGCTTGTGACGGGGCGATCCGTCGCAAGTTTGCGACTGGTTAAATCTCTGTCACAAAGAGCAAGTAGCAAGGCAAGTGGGGTGCTCCATTTGTCCCCCACTTGCCCTCACTTGCTCTTTGTGAGGGGGATTTGATCCGTCGCAAATGAGAATTTGTGATAGTCAATAGTAGGTTCAATGCCGTAACAGGCAGTCAGGCACACAAATAAAACACACTCAAAACAAATATCAACCCATGATGGCATGTAACTAGGGCATGTAAATTTCAAATCCACCAAATTTGTCGTTCTAAAACTCCAATAATACATATTTCTTCATTTTTATGGGTATAACACTAATAATTTGCTTTATAAAGTTAAAGTAGGCGATCTCCGGTCCAAGGTTCTTTGTCATTCCGGTTCCAGTCCGGGTCACAGTGTCACCACACAGGTGCAGAGTCCGAAGAGAGAATGATATGAAGACGTTTCATCTAAGCAATAATTTTATCGTTTCACGCTAATATGAGAGAACGATATACCTCCGTTCAATTTAATTATTTGTGGATATTCTACGGTGTACCCTTGAATTTTTTTGGTTTCTAAGTTTACACCTCTTTTTTTTATAATTTACGTTGTACCCCTGAACTTCTTACTTATATCTCCATGATGACCCTTTTCAGCTCTAGACATTAACTTTATCGCTTACCAAACAACTGTAGTTCGACTTTTATTTTCACTCATTAATGTTTTATCATCATTCTCTATAAAATGCATCACAAATCACTTTTAATAAAGCACAAACTACTATTAAAAGCTTTCGTTGTGAAACATGAAATGATAATGGAGAATTAATGAGTTGTTAGCTAGATTCGTTTGCTATTTGGTGGATTAATAGATAATTTGGCGAACTAATAAGTAATTGAATAGGTTGTCGAGTAATTGAAATGGTAAAAACACGGTTTAATAGATCAACTAAGAAACTCACTTAACAAAGACAATCAAGAAGGTCATTGTATAGACTATATGTATAGAGTTCAGGAGTATACCATAAAATTTCAAAAATGTAGGGATATACAATAGAAAACCGAAAAACTCGTGGGTACATAGTAGAATTCTCAATTACTTGTTTGTCTTTTATATTCTTTTTGCGAATATTTTAATTAAAGGTAAATAAATGATCGGGACGGAGGAGGTATATATAGGACTTCACTCCCTCTGTACCGGTCATTTGTTTACCTTTGTTACAGACCAAGGAAAGAGTAGAGATCATTTGTGGTTTTACAGGGCGGATAAAAAGTGGACAACAGTCTCATTAAGATTTCAAATTAGTAAACAAATGAATAAACAAATGATCGGCAGAATGAGTGCATTATGAATGTATATCTACGAAAATGAGAACCTTCCTCGAGGCAATATAACACAAACCTTTGAATTATGAAGTGTGAGTTTTGTACAGCTTGTAATGTTGTAATGTTGTAACTATACTCATTTCTATGCAATTTTGTTGGCCCCTCTTTTGCAGAGACCATGGCAGTTTGTTTGGCATCATCCTTTCTCAGGTTATCAAAGCTAAACAAAACAAAATTTCTTCTCCTTGCCTTATGCATCATAGTAAAGTTAGTAAGTCTTGTACGAGACAGTCCGTATAATATCGATACTCTTGAAGGTAATTGTATAATTGTATGCATAAAATCTGGAGTTTAGAAAGAGAATAAACTTAGCCTTCCAAGCAATGCTTAATTACAATTATCCCTTCAATTATAATGTTTATGAAACTCTAAATGCCACTCATTGTGAATGTCGTTATGACACTATGGAAATGCCACAGATTTGCAATGGAGGATCCAATTTACCACAAGGTGGGTTTCCGACACAGGCTCGGGATAAAGAAAGAGTAAATGTTGGTGTGCAATGGAGAAAGAAGAGAAGGCGGCGGCCTAAGATTTGCAAGAGCAAAGAGGAGGCTGAAACACAGAGGAATCACCACATTGCCGTGGAGAGAAATCGCCGGAAACAGATGAATGAACACCTTGCTCTTCTACGTTCTCTTATGCCTGAATCTTATTCACTTAGGGTTTGTTTTTCCTCAATAACTCATATCTTTCATTCCCTTTTTTTTTATTGTGACTGCAAATAAAACTAGTTAATGCATGTAATAGTATTCTTATATTCTTAATAGTTCATTATACATACTCGCTAGTAGCTACTTATCACGTCTTGGCTATGTGCCCAGACCTAGCAAAACTGTATCGACGAGGCAACGGGTGGCCAATTAGAATAAACCCGATAATAATCCAGAATTCTGGCAAGAATGAAGACGATTCTAATAGAATGCTTATCTTAACCATAACTTGAATGATTTGCAGGGTGATCAGGCAACAATAATAGGTGGTGCCATACAATATGTGAAGGAGTTAGAACAAATGGTACATTCCCTTGAAGCTCAAAAATTGAGAAGTCACAACACTCATACCACAATCCCCATAACGCAATTCACTCCCAATATAGATGGCTATGAGCATGGTGGTAACAAGTTTACCTTAAAAAGTAGCTCAGCAGCAGCTGATGTCGAAGTCACCTTGATCGAAACCCATGCAAATCTCCGAATCCTTTCGAAGAAAAACCCGAGACAGTTGTCCAAACTGATTTCGGGTTTTCAATCACTTCGTCTCACCATACTTCATCTTAGTGTCACCGCCTTGGAGCCGTTAGTCCTGTATTCCTTTAGTGTTAAGGTATGTGCCTTTCTTGCAGTAAATTGTAATATACGTTCCAAGTCTGGATGCTATACTTAAGTCCGTTTTCCCATTCCAACACTAATATTTGATAACGAAGAAACTCATTAAATTTTCCTTCAGTTATACGTTGTGTGGAATGCACTAGTAAAGCTATATGTTAAGACCCATCAAACAGGTAGTTCACGTCATCTATGGACTATATGAGTCCAGTCTTTTCAGTATATCTAGCACTAGAGTGGGAGCAAATTGTGGCAGTTCTTCGACTGATCTATTTTGGTTGCATTACTATCAAATCATTTGAAGTGAGGATTATTTCTGGTTGGGCCGTTTCAGATCAATGGTTGTAGGTCGGGCCACTCATGTCCAATTGAGTCATTTCGAGTAATGTATATCAAGAGTTTTAATAATACTGGAAAACGTTGAATCAAGTCATTATAGGGTCGATGTTACAGATCGGAGCAATATATGACCTAGCAGAACCCAAGTCTGCCACCACTTGGATCGGATCAATTCAGGTTTAGGTCACTTAAGGGTCATATTGCTCAAGCTTAAGGCATTTGCTGACTTCATGTCTTTTTTTTAAGGCATTTGCTGTATAATGGAGATTTACTACAAATTCTCTATTGCAGGTGGAAGAAGGATGTCATCTGACAGATGCAGATAGTATTTCACAGGCAGTTCATGAAATGCTTAGAATCATAGAGGAAGATGTTTCTACTTACATTGTTAACCTACTAGCTCCATAAGAAACCTCTTACGTGCTTTCGAAATAACATATAAGCTTTTTCTCCTATTTTTTCATTCCATCTGAAACTACAAGAAATATCTAGAAATTTAAGCTGGCTAATTATTCATTTAGTGAGTTATGTACTCCCGCCGTTTTGTATATATGACATTTTCATTGTTCAACGTGTGTCAGACTTTGATTGTTACCGAAATGTATTATAGTCCAAAAACGACACAACTTTATATAGTTTCCTTACAAAAAAGAGTTTTCATATGAGTACATATTCCATGATATTTAGTCATATATAATTCAGAGATATACTGAAGACCAATGCAAAGTCACATAATTTTCATGCAAGTGAATTATTTATTTAGTTATTGTTAATTAAGGACACGAGGTTCATCATCTCTAATAGAATTAACCTATCTTATTATCTCTGCAATGATCTTTATTAAGTCGAGAGAAGAAAAATGTAATAAATTATGTCGAAAATGTATTAACAAAAAAATTGGATGACGGTCTTATTGAAGATTGGCTAATTGTATACAGAATCAACTTATTAGTATCACAAGTTACATAAATTCTTTGCAAATATTTTCTTTATAGTAAGCCTATGGTTCATAAAAGGTACGTATAATAATTTGGACTTATACAATGGACAAACAATGTGATTTTGCTATTCATACAGCTTTGAGAAACTACGGGTACAATTATGATAGATATAATATGGTGGTAGAACACATGATTTTTTCTATATGTCATCATAAATAAAGAGAGATAAATAAGAGAGTTAAGCTTGAGGACTTTACCAACCTAAGAAGCGTTCCCGGCTTCAGAAACTTGTTCGTCAACAGCTGGGCTCACAGAATCATCCTGCTTCTCCTTCTCCTTCTCCTTCTCCTCTTCGTCTTCATTTGCAGCCTCCCCTTCAGTGGTTCTCTCACTAAATTTTAGGGCAACTGGTCGGCCTAATAGTTCCTGTACAGCAATAAGACTTTTAAGTACACTACTACAAAGATGACAAATAAGCCATCCTGATTAAACATAGCAAACATGTCATTAAGTCGGCTAAGTTTAGATCGGATTATTTTCGGTATGGTCATTTTAATCTGAAGTGTAATTTCAATCAATTATACAAATCAAGTAGCTAAGATGATTTTCTTCTTCCCAAACCTGAAAGAGTAAGTGTTGTCCCTTCCCTGATGGACAGCATCCCTATCAAACTCCCAAGGCCTCCCCAATAGAAGGTGACAAGCATCCATAGGCAATACATCACACAAGGCCTCATCAGCATATCTCTTACCAATAGAAAATGGAACAACACATTGTTGATCTACCTTAACTTCAGCCCCCTTGTTCAGACACCTAAGCTTGTAAGGTTGAGGGTGGTCTTTGGTGGGCAATGTTAGTTTATCCACCAGTGTTTTAGAAGCTACATTGGTGCAACTACCTCCATCCACAATCAGATTACACACCCTCCCTTTTATGGTGCACCTAGTTCTAAAGATCTGGTGTCTTTGATCTTCTTCTAAGGGTTGGGGTTGTGTGTGCATTACCCTCCATGTCACTAGACTTAACCCAGCATCAGGCTCTATCAACTCCTCACTAGCCTCTATCTCAGGCTCTTCCATCTCATCATCACAGACCAACACCTCATCATCTCCCCAATGAATTACTTCTAGGGTGCTCAGAGCTCTTTTAGATGGACATTCTCTAGCAAAATGTCCATATCCTTAACATTGAAAACACTTTTTGAGGGGGGTAGTTTTTCTTTGGCCTGCCTCAACAGCCTTGCCTTTATCAGGGTTGAAAGGAGTCTTGGTAGGAGCCACAGGTTCTCCCATCTTGACTCCTACAAAGGGTTTGTAGGTAGGGGTTCTAGCAGGTGTCTTAGAGGCACTGGCTTTTCCTTTCCCCAACTTTTCTACTCTTAAGGACAAGTTGACAGCTTCCTCAAAGGAGTATATATTTTGTAGCCTGACTTTACTAGCTATCCTCTCATCCAAGCCTTCTAAGAACCTTGCTATCTTTTGCTCAGACTTCTCAACAACCTCACATTGCAGTGTGAGTTGTTCAAAGTCCCTTAGATAAGACTCTACAGGTCTTTGGTCTTGCTTCAGGTGAGTGAGCTTGATGAACATGTCCTGAGTGTAGTCCCTAGAGACAAACTTAGCCCTCATTTTCTTTTTCAGTTTGAGCCATGACTTAACAGGTTCTTTCCCTTCCCTAACCCTCAAGGTTTTCATGTTTTCATACCACAGTGAGGCATAACCTTTTAGTTTCATGATAACAACCTTAAAAGCCTTTTTATCAGTTATTTTGGGTTGGGTGCTATGGATCGGTCAAACAAAGTTCAAGGTATGGGTCGGAACTCAGAACAGGTTAACTGGAGTTCCGGCCAAATTTGTAATGTTTGTTCGAGTTCTGGGTAAGGGTAATTCGTGCCGGATCAGTTTTGCCAGGTGTAATCCGACTATAACTGAAAGTAAAACGTAAGATATACAGAAAGTATGATATATTTTCTGTTTCTCCACTACCTTTCCATTCAAGGAAGAAATTGCAGCCTCTGCTTCCTCCCTCGTGTTAAATGAGACAAAACCGTATCCAGCAGATCTTCCATTTGGATTATCAAACACAACCCTAGCTGAAGCAGGGTTGAAATCAGCTGAAAAGAATTCCCTGAGATGAGAGGATCTTGCTTTCCACTGAAGGTTGGATACATAAAGCTTATACCGGGTCTCCTTAACAGGAAGATCTATTGTAGATTGAGGCCGGGGCTTCCTGAGCTTCCTTGCAAATTCGACTGTGATAGTCCTTCCTGACAATTCCTGAAAAAACGGCCAATAACTTCTCATTCCAAAACATGCAAAATACAACAGAAGTTTGATATTTATATGAATGTATGTTTTAATGATTTCAATACAAATTATGCACTAATGTTTCATGAAAATATGTCTAGAAGATCAGCAAGAAGATAAGTTACACTAGTGGCCCAATAGCAAAAGCACTACGGCCTAATGGGCTATGGCGGATAAATGGAGATCAGAATTATGGCTGTGTTTACAAGTCACAACATACTAATAGAGTTGCATGCATCTCATAACGAAAATCGTGTCGACATGGTCATCCAACAACTGCTACTTCACAATGTAATAGAAGACCACCTTGAAAATAGTGTGTAGTAGCTGAGATTAAAAGCAATGCAATGATTGCAATCACATTATTCATATATATAATCAAGTCACTGAATCGTTTGTGAATCGTGAATAGCTTTTAGTGTTTCAGGCCTAATTATATGGTTAGAGCTATCCATCTAGGGACAGTTTATGTAACGTGAATAGCTTTAAAGTCCTGCTTACCCATAGCTAAAGTTTGGTCAAATTCAAACATTTAAGATTCTACGAGATTCAGCACTAAGTTTGTATCTAAAAAAACTGGACAACAGCTTCTAAATATTCACACATTAGTAACTTGAAGACTCTGGATTAGACATCAATATATAAGAACTCATAAGATGAGGATGAAAGCTGATGGGCGTCTACTTCACTGAACCCTCAAATTAGCTAACCTACTCAGAAACTGAGTAAGAGCTTAATTATTTGGTACTTGTACTCTTGTAGGGATTACCAAGGCCTCGCTAATCTGCTATCCAGAGTTGAGTTGCGATAGAAAGCATGCCTGGAAGAAGTCTACAAGCCTAGCTTAACACTTCATTTCACCTCATTTACCCATGAAGGATACTCACCACTCTGACATGAATTTGGCCGCTGAAACCTCACATTGTGCCAAATCCGTAAGTGAACTAAAGATTGCAAGTTGAACACTTAGACACGACACACATGCAGCATATCTAGAATGACTGCTTTATAGCTTAGTCCAGGTGTAATAGGCACAAGCCTTTCTTCCAAGACCAGATGCTAAGACTGAATTGCATGTTGGATTAAAAGCATCCGGTGTCCTTAACTTCAAACTTCTCAGTTAAGTGAAAATCCCTATCAACACGAGCACATCCCCTCACCCACACAGACAAAAACAGATAGAGCCAAAAAACATGATTAAGTGATACGAGCAGATTGTATATCGCAATCATCATTCATTCTCCCTCCAAACACTTTTGCCTTGATTTGAACCTGACCTATCTATCTTGTTTTATCACTTATCGGCTACAGCGGTATAGTATATAACTGTATGTTTTCAGTACTAATGCCAGTGGTCTTAAAATCAGCATAAAAAGACAGGGTTCCATTTTTTTCTAGAAAATTCTCGCAAGTGTTAAAATTATTTTCCCTTTGGGCATTTACATCTTGTCATCACTCATGCAATACAAGCCTCCAGTTTTTCGCAGCTGACCGGAAGCACAAGAAATAAAGGCTCATGCAGATAATATCTTTCAGTTAGACTGCAATTCACCAGTCACGCTCAACAAGGACAAAAATATCATAATCGATAGGTCTCTTCAACACTGCATTTTCCAACTATCGAAAATCATAGAGCACATCAAGTCGAGCCTTAAAAAGTAAATTATATGTTGAACTGCCAGTCATCATCCTCAGAAAGTAACCTACATAATTGACAAATGCATTGGGAAGCAAGTTACTTCGTACTACTTTTGTCGTGTCACACAATTCTCACACTCATACCTCTAGTGATTCCACTGAGTCTCATGCTTTTTGCTCAAGGACTGAGGTGCTACTATGAATCAACTAATCACAAAACAAATGAAGATATCCAACTGTGTGCAGTGTGCCTCCTTTTGAGAAAAGTGTTGGAAGGAACCAACTTTTCGACAATATTTTGCCACTATGTATTGAATCATGCGATATTACTATGTACTAGTTTAGTCCAATACTACAAGTACAAAAAATTACAAATAATATTACTCAATACCTCAAGAGCTCTAACAAATGGCCGAGTATGGAGGGTGAGTGTACACGGCCTTCAGTCTAAAACAACATAGAGAGATTGCTTCATGATATACATTTCCAACTTTACATTGTCAGCTATAACTTATAAGTAGTCACTGGGTAAACTATGAATTATCGCCATTATACAATTATGTGATTACTCCCGCAAATTCTATGATTATGATTACAAAGCTAACTATAGAGTAACTTCAAAGTGAAGTGTTACAACAAATTATTTCCAATTTAATCCGCAATGTTCACTCCAGCCCACCTCACTTTAACCTAGCTCAATTCATTTTAGTTCGACAACTCTTCACTTCAATGCTCTACTTAGCCATGTATGCAAATACATTAATCTCATAGCTACACATAAGTACTACTACTTCGCTATTCCAAATCAAAATCGTCGAAACTTGAGCCAATACATAAAGTCCTTCCAAACAATCAATTTATCATTCAAGTTCCCCAAAGATGCACATTTTCAATAACCAACATATTCATACAACAATAAATTTAATCACTTAGAAGATAAAAGTTTGTACCTTTGAGTTGAATTTATCAACAACAGCCTGAGCTTCCTCTCCAGAAGCCATTGTAATGAAAGCAAATCCTCTGTACTTCCCATCTTTATTCTTGATAAGCTAAACAAAACCCATTTCAAATTATCATAAACCCATCTTTACAACAAAAAAAAATCAAAAAACAATACACTTTTTTTTACCTGCGATCTATTGTCCACAATACCATCGTCTTAGATTTTTATCCGAGTTATGGATAAGACGGGTTTTAAGATAAAAATACAAAACCCTCCACACACTTTTATCTTGGAATTATAAATAATTTCATGTAAGACGGTCACACAAGTATTTATCGATAATAAACATTACCTCAGTGTCCTTAACAGTCCCACATTCACTAAAAACCTTCTTCAAGTCCTCAGGGGAGTAAGACCAAGGGAAATTAAACACAAAAAGCTTCCTTTTATTAGACTTATCTTGGGTTATATCAGGAGTTTCCACTACTGCCACTCCTTCAGCAGAACAGTGCAGTTCAAAGGTGGGTCTAAAAGAGGGGACAATGGAGGGGTAGATGTGGGATTTTAGAGGAAATAGAGGGGTAGAATTGGAAATATGAAGGTGAATTGAGGAAGGTGATGAATGTATGAGATAGTGTGCAAGTTTTGGGGTGATAGAGAGGGAAGAAAGAGAGAGAGAAGTGTGGAGGTGAGAGAATCGGATAGAGGCCATTGTTTCCATTGATGATGTTTTGTTGTCGCTTCAGATTTTGGTTCTTCCCTTAGGCCTTAACCAAAGGGTTGGGTTTGGAAGGGTCGGTAAACGGGTCACTCGGTTCAGTTCGTGTGAAATTTTAGCTAATTACTTGTTTCAATCAATTAACACTATATATATAAATCAACATTATATATATAATTGGGAAATTAAAGAACATTAATGGTATGACATCATTATATCTATAGAAGAATATTGTATGTGGCACAATATGGGAATAGAATGAGGTCATTCAAGCTCTATTATTCAACCTCACGTTTTCAGTAGTATTTCAGCCAATAAGTTATAAATTTTTTTGTCTATATCTATATTTTTAATTAATGACTTAATGATACTCGGTAAGAGCAACTAATCATACTCGGTAAGAGTAATTAATCATACTTCTTGAAAAACCAAAAATCATTTATAGAAGTTCAATTAAACACTACTTCTTGAAAAACCAAAAATTCATCTCAATAAGGAAACTGCCGAACTGGTGAAGGTTTACTTGCGTTTTAATTTGATCCAAGACAAATTTCATTCTACAATGCATAATTAAAATTACAATCAAAAATAAGACTTCTTGAAAAAACAAAATTCTCACCCTTTATTCCATAAACCTTTAATATCAGAAACAAATTACTCGAAAACCACAACTTCTACCAATTCTCACCCACCTCTTTTATTTACCTTAAATCCCCTTCACTTTCTTTTCATTCAACCTCCATCTATCAACCTGTAAAACATCATCTAAAATCTATTCAATATTTTCAACAAATTAACATCCATTTTTTCTCAAATGGCCATGACACCACTTCTTACTATTAGTCAACTCAAATATGGAGTTCGACTTACTCAAATGAATGTTAGGGTTGTTCACAGATGGTCAAGGCCGGAATTTAGCAGAAAAAACAACAAAGATGATAAGAAGAAAATCGTTGTCATTGAATTATTATTTGTTGATTCAGAGGTATTTCTATTTTATTTTTTTCTTATCTTTTAATAGATTATTTTTAGATTTACAGTTGTCTTTGTATTTTTAGATTTATAGTTCTATTATTATAATAAAAAATCATTGTTATTCAATTATGAGCATATAATCATTCATCTAATCATATGATTCACCTAAAAAATGGTAAGTTTAATGATAGAGTTATAAGTTTAAAATAGTAAGTTTAAAAAATATAATGGTTCATCTAATCAATTACACGACTGATTCATCTAATCAATTCACCTAAAAAATAATTCAGCTACTGTTTAAAAAATGATTCATTTTATGAGTTATGGAAGAATTAACAAAAATTTACTGAAAGTTGTGAAATTTGGAAGAATTAACAAAAAATTATCATCTAGGTCATTATAATTTTAGTTTTACTTTGGTTATTATTTAGTTTATTTTGACCATCTCTGAAACAAAATTATCATCTAGGTCATTTTTTTTGTTTTATTTTTTAGTTTATTTTGACCATCACAACCATCTCTGGAACAAAGGCTAACAAAGCAAATTATTATTATAGACGGTTTTTAAAAAAGTCCTCTCACAACCGATTAAAATAAGAGTAAGCGGGAAATTTAGTTGTGAGAGGTCATTTTTAAAACAATGCATAAGCAAAATATGTTGAGCAAAGAAAACAAACATTTAAAATGTAGTCTGTACTAATAATTTACATATTCAAACTTTCATTCCTCATCAATACAAGTCCATCGGAAGTTGAAGTTGGTAACTCTTAAGGATTAGGTGGAATTCTAGACCTCAACAGTTTCATACTCCCTCCGTTTCGGTCAATTGTTATCCTTTTATTTTGCCACAAAGACTAAGGGTGTGTTTGGATAAGAGGAATTGGAGGGTAGGAAGGGCATGGAAAAGGGGGGATGAGAAATCCATTGTTTGGTTAGCCAAATGAAGGTGGAGGGATTTGGAAGGGAGGGAAAATGGATCCCCCTATTTCCCTCATCCAAGCCAGATTATTTCTCCATCATCATAGGCAAGATTTGGAAGGAAAATGATCTCCTTCATTCTCCCTCCCCTCCCTTTCTTTTCACTCATTTTCCATCCACTCCCTTTCTTTCCACTTTTGTTATCCAAACACACCCTAACGAAAGAGTGGATGATAAGTGAACAATAGTCTCATTAGGTGATCAAATTACTCATAGAAATCATTCCAAATATAGAAAGGACAACCATTGACTGAGACACCCTAAAAAGAAATAGAACAACAACAAAAAAAACATGATAATCTAAGATTTTTATGTCGTTTTTTCTTAAACAATGCTTGCAATGAAGGACAATCAAGCTTACATAGAGCAAAAAGTAAACAATTGGTCTTACTTCAGACAAACCATTTTGGTATGAAGCAATAAGACAGAATTTTGTAACCATTTTACAGCTAGATCTGACCGCTATTGAAAACAAGTTGTCATAAGCAATCCCGTTAAATTTTACGGGTAATAATAATTAGAAATATTGTTTAGTATTCATTTCACAAATTTATGAGAGAAAGTTATTTAAAAAAAATAATAACAACAATCTCGTGAATTTTCACGGGTGTTACACTAGTAAATATATAAAAATTTATATACTATATAGTTTAGATGCATAAAGAATACATTAATATATGATGACGTGAAAGTAATAATATAAATGTAGTGAATGTGTCTCAATTTTTTTTTTGATAAATTTCACATTTCATCATAACTAGTATTCGTGCCCGACTCCGCCCGGGCTACCTATATTTATCATTAAAATTTATTTAAATTAAATATACTTTAAAGTTGTATAAATCATAAATTTATCATCAATATATTTTCTTATGATATATCTAAAATTTACGATAAAATAAATTATTAGACAATTTATTACTCCCACTATTAATATTTTACTTTAATTAATTGGTCCGCTAATTATTCATATATACTTTTTTTTATGGTTAGTATTGTTTCTTTTATTACATTTGTTATTACTACTTTTACTTTCACTACTCTCGTCGTAATTATTGTTATTTTCACTACTCCCACCGTAATGATTGATATTTTCAGTAATACCGCATTAATATTGAAAATTTCACTACTGCAGTTGTTGTTCTATTACTTTCATTACTCTTGCGCGACTCCAAAATTATTACTTTAACTATTGAACTGAATGATTACTATAATATGATTAGCTGATGATTAAACATGCAATTTGAGTACACATGCAATTTTAAGAGGCTCAGATATTTATATAAATATATTACATATATGTTAAATCAATTTAAAAGAATTATGCAATATTATATCTTTTGGAAAACTAGCTTGATTTATTTACATTTTAATAGTTTCCAAAATATTATGTGTAAGTTAAATAATTATAAATTATAAATTTAATATATATTATATGCTACTAATTAATACCATAAGTTGGGCAAGTTTATTTTAAGGAAAATCACCATATTCTGATATTTTCTAAATTTATACTTCAACCAAAATTATATAATATTTACATTGAAATCCCTTGATCAGGTCTATCACACAACGCTATCGATTAAAAATTATATAGTATAATTAATTTGTATAACTTTATTTAATTACATGGAAGTCCCTTAATTTTGGGATTTAATATATAGTATAGATTTTAAAATTTGTAGGTTTTTGCTCTCATCATTTTTTTAATAATTGTCCAACTCCAGAATTGAACATAACTATTTGAGCGGAGATGACTGCTTTGTCAACACCCCCGCCTCAAGAGTTTTAATACCACATAATAATAGACTAAAAAAATGCAGAATCTCAAGTGGGTTGGTTACTTGGTTGGTAACACCATGCATTGGATTTGGATCAAGTATAAATGTCTTACCAGTTTAGGATATCAAATTGTGCTCAACACTATAAGTCACAAAGTACTTCGGTATTGACCCACAAGTAGTGGCAGAGTCAGGATTTGAAATTAGGGGGGCGAAAAATTTTAGAGGGGCGAACGACTAAATTAAATATATAAGGTACACTTAAATTTTTTTCAAGAATTTTAACTAAAACTTCGAAATTTTCATCCGCCAGGGGGCGACCGCCCCTGCTAGCCCCGCCTAGATCCACCACTTCCCACAAGTCGTCCAAATTATTCATCACCTGGATTCGCAAGTTATTCCCTTGTGTGTAGTTTTATGAAAAATGTGCTCGAATTTCATTTGGTTTAACCTCGGGATCATAAATCCGTATTCAATTGGTTTCTCCAAACACAACTTTTACAAATTTTTATGGCCTAACAGCGGTATGTTTTTACATGAAAATCCCGTGATTTCCACAGTCGTACTTTTCAAAGAATTTACGTAGTTCAATATTTTGGAAATAAGATTTTGTCGGTGTTCTTTATTTATCTTAATACAACTTTTTTTTTTAAAAACAATTTTTTATATCAGCTAAATGAGTAAGAAATTCTAAGTCTCAACTCTAGGACTTGCTCTAAAAGGTAAGTAGCTATTAATACGTGAGTAGATTATTACCCGGGATTTACTCGCATAATTATGTCATCATATTCATCACAATTCCTTTAAAGCCTAAAACAATATTAGATCCCATCATTATGATTTGGTTGTTTAGCGACCAATCCGGATGTAAGTAAAACTCTTCAAATATGTCACATGATAAGTGATATTTTGTACTGATTTATCCCCCGTTTTAGCTCGATTTCTATACGATTTATGCACTTTGTTAAGTGATTAACGAGCTAATATTGCTATTCTAGTTGTTTTGCGTGTTTTGACTCGTTTTATAGGAAATGAAGCGGTTTTGCTATATTTTCCTACTTTATGGAGCAAAGACACTAGGATACGAGTTTTCAAGGAATTGATGATAGCCAGTTCACGATTTGATTACGATTCCGCTACATCCTTCCTCGAATGGACTCAATTTGGATTTTGGCTTTGAACTTTAAAAGGAAATATCAACCCAAGTCAAGAGAAGATCAGCCCAAGCCCAATTCCGTAGTGCATTGACCAAGACCAAGGCATAGGATTCCGTGCCTAAGATGAAAAGACGGAAAATCCATCTTACACAAAAACCCGATCGGATTGCCCAATACCCGATCGGGTATTTCTGCAAGAGAACGTTACTTGGCTCTTCTTCAATCCGAGCTTAAATGTGTGCATTAATGCTTTGACTAGGGTACGAATTTGCAAGAGGGATCAGCAGCCATGCATCCCTATAAAAGCCAATGATCATCAACTTTTACAATCATCCAATCATCCAACTTTTACAATAATCCAATTATCTATTATCATCTTTACGTATCTTTTAGCACACTTTCTTACAAGTTTTTATAGTTTATTTCTTAGTATTTTTCTAGTGTTTTCATAGCTTTTGTTATTGGATATTTGTTCTTACTTTCGTTCTTATATACTCATATTCCAATTCGGTAATTCTCTAATCTTGATTTACTTATGCAATTTTAATCATCATGAATTATAATCTCACTAGTATCATTTTCATAATATTGTTGTTATTAGGAAATCAAACTAAAATTAATCTAGTTAAAACCAAAGTATTGTTTAGCATGTCACATTATAATTTACCTAATCATATAATCCTAAAAATTGTCATTAGAATCATTGTTAATATAATCACCATAATAACTTTAGTATTTATATTTCATAACTTAATTTCCTACATCTTTTTCTTGCTAATCTACTTAATCACATAATCATATAAATTAGATTAATTCTAATATTGTAAAATTATCATTGTGTAAATAAAATAAATAGAGTTGTAATACTTGAAATGATTTACGAGTTAAATGAATTAAAAGAAGAGTAGTTACCGATTGAACCATCTAATTGTTTCTTCCTTTGGTCGTGTCAAATTCTATAACTATGTTTAGTGGCCATAAACAATTGTTTGTATTAGTCATTTCTATCTTTATAACGAGAGTTGGGATGGGAATTAGGACTACCAATAGGGGTTTAGTGACTTAACCATGCTGAAAGGACGTTAGGACCCACTAAAAGGTCGGTACGAATCCGGAAGGAATATACCGCTACAAGGCCTAGACAATCATAGTAATTCTAATATTGGTATCTATGAGACTTTTAATTAGTTTTACATGTATTTCTCTTTCACTATTTCAATTTGATTAGTTAGTTTATCTTACCGCATTAGATAGTTTATTTTGTTGTTATCTAGTTAATTTACTTTATCGTCTTTCTATTCTCGTTCTTAGATAGTTTACTTTATTATTGTTATGTTGTTTAATAGTTTAGTTAGTTAGACTTTCAATATTGTCATTTAAATATCGTTTTTAGTTAGAATTTAGTTGTTATTATTCGGATCAGAGGGTTTCCCCGATCGGGTACGTGACAACCCGATCGGGTAAGTGTTCTGTTCTGAGTTTTTCTTTTGCAATTTACATATCGTCATTTATATACTTGTCATTTTATTTTATGTTAATAGTTTAGACAAACACCCAAAGTGACTCGAACCTAAATGAAAACCAATCCATAGCAATTCGTAGTTAACACGTACTCCCTGAGGATCGACACCCTACTTCCCTAATTACATTCCTTATGTTGTTAGCCTAAGTGCGGGTAATTATTTTTGTATCGGGACCGCGACAGAACCGATCATCACACATTTGAAATAATTGCAGGATAATAAGGTGTTATTAAAACTCCGGTAAAATGTGTCAAATTACTCAAAATTGTACCGGCCTATTAAGACTTTGACACCCAAAAATATAGCGTCAGTTGTTCCAAGATTTATCGGTATACAACTATTAATTGTGTTTCGCAACGCTATTACTGCAAAATTCGGTTCAAATTGAGATTTAAAGATATATCCAATCTATTCCACTCTCCCAACCCATATTCATTGATCTTGTTATCCGCTGTAAAATCCATGATTTAGGCGTTATTTATTTGTTTACTATAATTTGGTACATCAAAAACTACATTTGGATTCGTTCGATACGCGATCATCGATTGCAATCCCGGTTCATAATGTTGAAGATCTTAGGGTCTCGGCCATCAATTATTGTCTGTCGTTCTATGATTACGGAAACTTTTAGCGGCCAATATTCTGAAGCTACTAAAGTACTGAGAACCCCGTTGTAGTGACATCAATAAAACATATTCTATTAACTTCATTCATAGTAAACTTAGTCGTTTTTGTTTTGGGTTGCACGTTTATCTAGTTACAAGAAGTTTATTTTGTGTCCTTGACTTTTTGGCAAAAATATATTAGTTGACAATGTAAAAATACGGTGATAGTTAGTGCATTTTATAAATTTATAATCTCTCTAATTAATTCAAGTGATATATTTATATTGCTTGATGCTTCATTACTAATAATGTAAATTCTTTAGTGATTTTTGTGCTTTTGAAAAGATACGACACACATTAATTACAGTAAAAATGTAATAAAATACATTTTATTTGGTTTGAACATTATTACAATAAAAAAACTTAATCACACGATTGCCGAATACGACACACATTATTGACACAATTATAATACGATTTTGCCACAATTATTGTTAGGTTTAATAATACTTTGCCACTGAGTATTGCTTTTATTATTGTTGTCGTTTTCTTATTTCTTATTGTTCTTTTTAATACTAGTTGTTGTATGGCGCGCGAAGCACGCCATACCCCAAGATATTATTGCGAGCGTCGTTTGATTTCTTGAGCGTAGCGGGGTTGCAAGAGGTATTACAAAAAACACGCGCAATTAAGACATTTTTTCCTTTGCGTTCGTCTCTGTAAAGAGGTTGGCTAAACGCTTAATTGAGACAATTTTTTTCTTTGTGATCTTCTCTATATAGATGCTAAACGCAATCTTGGGGTCGGAAAAATTACCAAAACTTCACCCGGCTTATACAATATAGATCTTTTTCAATGAAGATTGACCCACATTCATCAAGGTTGTACCACTACGGACCGGAGGTTCCTTTTTTAGCGATGTAATTGGAAATAAAACAAAAGAAAGCGCAAGAATTTTATCATGAAAAATATTAAGATTTGGAATTCAATATCATAACCTTAGGTGAACGTGCATATGTCTTAATTCTAGCTTGAGATAAAAAATTAAGTTTTAATTATTTCAAAATTTGACAAGAATGTTGACCCAAAGCATTAAATTAACTATATGAGTTCTTAAAAACTACCTAAAATTGAATAATTTTAGTTGAGTGTGCATTTTAGAAATGTCTTTTGTTCAATAGCATTGTAAGCCCATGCTATTTAAATGGGCGCAATTTGGTAGTGCACACAAACCCTTGTCGCCACGTCCTTCCATATAAAACAAAAGCCACTTAATAAGTGATGAATAGGTTAGGAAAATTATCAAGCAACAACAAAACTATGAAACTGAACTAAATCATCTCTCAAAACAATTTAAGAATATCGACCATAATTGGGGAAAAAAATCGGATGATTTTGGTAAGGATCATGACCCCTGAATTTCATTAGAAAGCAAAAGGTGTTATTTTAAAACAAACTATATCAACAAATAAGATTATATTTACATCCATCCAGCAACATTTTTAATCCATTTTCCTCATCAAACATGTACCTAATAAGTGACTTGCACTTTTCAAATGATAGAACGCAGGGATAGTCTCATTTGGAAACCTCGGTCAGGATGCCTCCTCTTTACCTTTGTACCATATTTCTTGATGCATTGCAACAAAATACGAGGACAACATAGGTTAATAGTGTGATACATTCAGCATCGGAAAAATGGAGACCTCCAAGAATGCTATAAGACACATATGGTCACCGCACAACACAAAGTTAGTGATAAATATGAAATCATACAATATATAATTCAAGATAAAATGACAAAATTTAAAGAAGGTATTATGATGTGAAAAAATTCCAAGACGGGATTTTAGCTTAGGTTCTTAAAAATGTTTCAATTGAAGCAAAAATGGTGATGACTGACATTTACACATTCCATATTTCTAACCAAATGAGTTACAATGAAGAGTTGGAAATGGAGCTTCTAAAGTTAAAGACTATACTTGTACACAAATTGGTTAGAACTTCACGTATAATTAGTATAAACAATCATATGCAGTAAACTTCGTTTCTTTCTTTACACACTATGCTTCAATTCTGTCATTAGCGATATGTGTATCCGGTCACGAAATCCGATGAAATGCACAAGAGCAAATTAAGTGTTTCTTCTCACAAAATTAAGTGCCACTTACATCTTCTTGTCGAACATAAACTGATAAACTAAATCAAATCCAACAACAAACAAATTAAACCACTACTCGCTGACTTCTTTTTAGTCATCACTTATTTGTAGCGAGGTATAAGGTATACATGTTACACCTCCCTCCATTAAAAACTATATGTGCATTCACCAGTCACCAGTTTGGCCCCAATTAGTACAGCTAAACAACACAATTGCAAAAAAACATCAAATTATTAGAATTACGGAGTGTGAAATATCAGTGGCAATTCACAAACACAATCCTATTATCCGAATCATGTCCAACTACCATTCATAAGCACTACCCACAAAAACAAACTAATATCTAAAACCCAACAGAAAAAAGAATCAAAACCTATTTTCTAAGTTACTTATTTTGCAAGTCTCATTGGCCTCACAGTTTTTCCCTCTTCTCCCTCCCCCTCCTCATGTTCCTCCTCTCTACCTCTTCCCTCATCCCATTGATAGCCCAATGATTATACTGAGTTCCTCACACCCTCTCCTTCTTCCCCCTTCTACTTTTCCCTCAAAGTATGTCATTCCTCTTCCCTCTTCCCAATCCTAGCGGTAGCGCACTGATTATACACTCAACTTTCTCAAACCTTCTTACTCCCCTCCTACTCTTCGTATATTCCTCTCTCTTCCCGCCCTTCTACTTTGATTAATATGCCATCCTCCCTTTCCTTAACTCACTTACCTTGCCTAGTTGTCTTCTATTGAGACCCCCCTTGTGCCTTCTATTAATATGTCATAATCGTCATCTCTCACCCTCTTTCTGATCTCTCTCTGTCTATCTATCGCGTAGCATACCTTCTACCCCTCCTCCCAACAAAACCTGATAAAAGACAACAAATAAGTCATCTATCATATTGCGGCATAGCTGCTAATCCCAAAACTCAATTTCCGACACACCACCATAGATTTAAACAATGACCCCCTGCAAAATCAGAATAACTAACACGACAATCCAGCCCGCTATTGTCATAATTGCCAGCAAACATTGCATTCTTATGCTCAAAATCCAGTCTTTTCTCCACTACAGTTCACAGCTACAACTGAAGTACATCACTCAAAATACAACTGCTTATACTCCCGCATTAACCATAATTGAAACCCAATTATCATATACCATTTCAATAATTTGTTTTCCATAATTAGGTAGTCAAATAATACAACTGCTTATCCCCCTCTAGCCATTTCAATAATTAACTTAACCACAAGAACATCAAGGTACTACTACTAAGCCATTTTGGGTATTTTTTCTTCATTTATATGAAGAGATCAGGTTTAACTCAAATAAGTCCGTGAGGTCGTTCAGGGTGATGTAGCGCTCAATACATATACAAAGTGACAAAGTTAGGGGGCTAGCAGGGGCAAAGGCGTTTCACAGACTCAACCTCCTCTTCTTCCAACCTTCTCCTTCGCCTCTAAACTCATTATAAGTGAAGATAACTTCTCCTATCAACGATGGTATAACCTACAACCTCCCACGTCCACCCCTAACCCCTAACCCCTAACTGTAGAGATGATTATCTAAGCCCTCAGAAAAGACAAAAACAAACATAAGTAAAAGGTTAATTTCACTCAATAGATGTTTATGGTAAATTAATCTTCACTTAATTAGAAATCCGATTTTCGGAAAGCGGATGAAGGTGGAGGTAGGAGGTGAGAGGAGTTTGATCACTTCATTAGCAACATTATCATTAATCTAGCTATCAACAAGCCACCAAAATTTACACCCAAATTAATGAAATCGCACCAAAATTAACAAACATAAAATAAAACTTAAAGAATAGATAACATCAAACCTTTGCACCAAGAGTATAAACCCTAAACACAAATCAAAAATAGTAAATTGCAATAACGAAGAAGAGTTGAACTAATGTGCCATAATTACTCACATGAGAGAGTAGACAAATTCTCCATTGAAACATGAAGCTCTCCACTCAAACTATTAGTCCCTAAGTCATTGTACAATAAAAGACAAAACTTGTCAAAGATAAATGTAGAATAGCAAGATCAAAATAATTGGATATTGACTGTAAAAAGGGTTCAAAACATCTTCCTTCGTTTCCCATCTCTTGCAAGGGAGACTGATAAAACTAAATTTACTGGATAACATCTAACACCTAGTGCTATTTACAGATGCATTTATCATACCAAGAACATGTGATATAAATAGATGCAGTTGCCATCATATTAGTAAGTACGGAGTGCTAGTTACCATTTTACCTAACCTGGTCTCTTTTTCTCAAGCCATATTCCTCTTTTTCCTTCCCCTCTTTCCCCTTTTTCTACTCCACTTGTCCATCCCCTTTTCTGCTCTCCTAAAATACAAACCAAAAGAGAGATGTGCAATATAAGACCACATCCTTAAAACAAAGCCAACAAATTTCTCACTCACCATCTAAAAAAAACCCTAAAAAACACAATATATGAAGCATAAACCAAAAAACATTATGATACAAAATAAAAAATAGGTAAAACACAAGTACGGGAAAAACCCAGAACATTGAAGGAAGAAACAGAACATTGAAGGAAGAAACAATGGGTACATTCTTATTCGAGTTACTAGCAGCAACCAACAGCTGGTGGAGCCTCAATCAAGGTCATAGTTCCGTTGATGTGTGCGCATTGCTAACAAAAAAAACAAAGAACTATTCAAACAACATTGACAATCTTATATAGAGAACCAAAAATGAGACTATGTCGCAACATTGACATTGAAGTTCAAAACCCATGTGATCAATGTCAATCAACTTCATAAAACAAAACTGAACAAAGTAATCCTCGCACACCTTCTATTTATTTTATTGTACTCCCTGCCGAAGAGACGACTTAGGAGCTAAACCCAATGGATATTCTTAACCAACCTAATAAAAAAACTCAAGCTCATGAACACATAAATAAATAAAGTATCCTCATGATTCATCTCCAATTAACAATATATATATATATATACATCAAGTATAGTTGAAAACATCAAGTTCACATACAAGAACAAATGAACACACAAAAATCTGAAACCTTCCTCTAATGTTAAATCATTCATAAATATACAAACCCACTACTTCGTCCGTCTCAATCATCATTAACATAAATATACAAACCCACTACTTCCTTTGTCTCAACTCTCAATCATTTGTTTAAATTTGATTAAAGTACTCCTCACAAAGAATTAAAAAGTAAACAAATGATTAGGACAGAAAGAGGATATTCTCTAATTTCTAAACTAAGTAACGTCAAAAGAATGTAGTTAATCCCACAAATTAAAACTCAATCACAATCTGAAAAAGTCCTAAAACAAGCAAATGGAAGAAATCAAGACTAACATAAAAAAAAAAAAGAAGCCAATTAAACAGAAACAATAACATTAAACGCTCTAGAAGTGCAGGTTAGAACAATCAAATCAAACAGTAACCATCATTATTCAGTATAATACATGAGAAAATGATAAATTACCTTATCTTCGTATTTGTGTATGCCTCCTTTGCAGAAATCCTTTTCTTCTTTTTGTTGTTGTTCTATATCTTCCCAATCTCGTGCTCTTAAACGTAATGTAATACGATAACATTAACACATGAACCCTGATTCAAGAGATCATCATCATCAAGTTCAGTAAAAGAAACCAACTAATAAAATTAGTAAATAAACCGGTGAAAAAGGGAGCCTAATTAACAACTAATCGAATCAGAAATAAACCTGAAGATAATGAATTGAGGCCAAACGATGATGTAGAAAATAGAGATTTTGGATGGAGATGATAGCCTGGTGTTTCGACAATGATTGTTTGAGAAATGAGAGAGCGGAATAAAGAAAAGGATATAAGTGAGATAGTGAGGTAGAGTAAAGACATGGAGGTGATAAACCATAAAATAAGGAAAAGGTGAAAACGATCAAAACGAATCGTTTAGCTTCGTTCATTTGACCAACAATAATACAAACTACACTATCATATACTTCGTACTATAGCATCACTAATTTGTATTTACAAAGCATATAAGTATAGATATACATTATACAGTAGTAAATAATTAGAAGTAAATCAAAATGAATATAATAAAACCCCTAAATTGATAAACCTACTAATTAAATCTAATAATCAATTTCAGTCTTATATCAAACAAAGCAACAAATATAAATACCTATTATAGAGTAGGAACCGATTGGAATGAGACGCCATATATAAAACGCATTGCGGAAAAGTAAAAGGTGAGATGGGGTTTGTTGGTGGCGATTTGCGGTGGTGGATCACCAGAGTAAAAGGTGAGATGGTCATGAAAGTAAAATAAAAGGTATTACATTACAGCAAAAAAAAAAGGAAAAAAAATACTATAGGAAAGCTGAGGGTAAAGATTGAGAAAATAGAGGATATGAAGAAATTGAGAATAATGAGCATGGCAGATAAATGGGAAAACCGATTAAAAAAGGGAGTTGGTGTAGAAGTTGAGAAAAAATGGACTTGTTTGTCAGGATAATCCGCCAACCATGCAAACATGTAAAATGGTTAAGGCCAAAGAGAAAGTAGGCGAGAAGCAAAAGCCCAAAAGAGTAGCCCAAAATGAGAAGCTAAATGCTACTGTTTAAATAAACAGTACAAGTGGTAAGGCACTTTTATTGTAAGGTGAATAGATTATACTCGTACTTATAAATGACAATTTGTTCTAGCTGTATACTTATTGCCCAATAATAAAATTATAATTTTTGTAACCAATAAACTATTTGGACCCCTATGATCCTCGATCAATTACTAAGCTAGTCTTGGATGTCAATGTAAATTAACTTTGAATAGTTTGACATTGTTATTTATTTGTTGTATATTTTATTCATTTGCAAAGAATTAAGCTCTTTGAGATAAACTTTTGTAAGTGTTATCTGTTGCTCCTAGTGACAACTTTTAAAAAGACGAACATTCTATCTTTATGATGTATTTCTACCAAATGATTAAATTATTCTACATCTTGTATTAATCTGCACCCCTCAATTTAACACGTCCTCTCATAAAATGATTGTTTTTCTATGTTTTCTAGGATTTTATCGATGTTATTACCTGACATTCCGTACTATAACTCTGCTGCCATATTTTTCACGTGTTATCACAGCCTTTTAATTGATATAAAACAATATTAGATCCTCTTATTCCTATTAATGTGATGAAATGTCTCCATTATAACTTCGTTGTTTATGATGCACTTGCATGTGAGTAGAACTCTCAAATTATGTTTATATTTGGAACAATAATCGCGGGATGACAAGGTGTAATTAGGACTCTGTCAGTTGTGTCAAATTGTTCAAGATTGTAGACCTCAGGTATAATATGAATATGTGATGACTGATTACTGTTGGATTTATTGGTATACTATTGATAACTATTGTGTGCTTGCGATGCTGGTAATGCAAAATCTGGTTCTTGTTGAAATTTCATGATTATAATTTTTGAATTACTGTTGGAATTTAATGATTATAATTTTTGAATTACTCTCGAATTAAGTTGTACCAGGCGTGTGAAATTCAGGAACCCAAAATACGTTGTAATTGGTTACCGTTGGATTTGTTGGTATAATGTCCGTAATTGTGTTTACAATGTTGTTAGTGCAAAATCTGGTTGTAGTTGCAATGTAAAATTATTGTCACATATTACGATCTCAATGAATGAGTTAAATCCAATATCCTTTTCTAAAGCTTGGCTGCAAGGTTGATGATTTGGGTGTTATTATATGTTTATTACAATTTATCGTCTGAAAATGGAGATTTGCAGTCGTTGTAAGATCACTTTTTGTAATTGCGATTCATATTGTCGAAGAGATTGAGATTTTCATCCCGAAATTCTTTTTTGCTAGTCGACAGTTACGAAATTCTTATGCAGCCATTATTCTGGAACGACTAAAATACCCAAAACCTCCACTATAATTGCACAGATACATCATATATTGTCGCTGGAACTCACTCTTCCCTAGCACTTTTCTCTCGTCTTTTTTAACGTCAATTATATCGCATGCGTGGCTAGTCATCAACACATGACAACCCCCTAAATCCTCTAGTATAAAATCACAGTACTTCTATCACCTAATAATTTCATTTTGGGTTATACAAATCGGTTGGGTTGAGATTTGAGGCGGGTAGAACCACTGTGGAGATAAAGCACTCCTCATTAGTTTTAACATTGTTGTGTTTTCAAAGTTCAAACAGAGACCAGCGAAAATGGAAGAAGTTTGTTTATGATCGATTGATCATCAAGAAAATAAAATGTTAATATGATAAAGTAAGGTTAAATTTTGTGGGTTGCTGGTACCAGGGAATTAGTTGACAATATATTGTTTATTTGGAAAAGTTATCTTTTTGTTTTTAGGAAAGATATTGTAGAGATATTATATCTTCTAAAATATAGTTTCCTTGGTTTGAAAAACTCTAAAGATATTTTTCTTATTTAAGTAAAATTACTTCTTCAGTAAAAACAACTTTTGAGATCTTACGTTTGATTAAGCAAGTTTTAAGCTTTTATTTTTCTTGGAAAATTCTTTGAAAAAACTTGTTAATTTTCTTGGTTTAATATATCAAGGTGCTCTTGGTCAACTCTTCTCTTAGGTTGTATTGTTCTCCATTGTTCTATCTTGTGAACCTTATAAGGAGACAAAGAGTTGTAATTTTCTATTTGTGTGAGAGAGAGATTTGGGGTACGGGTTTGTACTCGAGTCGCACGATCGGGTTGATCGTGGGGATTTTCTTTGTAATCGGGATTGATTTATAAAGAAAATATTAATAAGAGGGATAGTGGACGTAGACCTTTAGAGAGTAGGTCGAACCACTTAAAAATCGCTGTGTTATTATTTTTCGTTTGATCGTTATTTCATTTTCTCGTATTCATTTAGTCTCATATCGATCTGAAACAGTACTGCACAATATTCATTGTTTTAAACAGTTTGCTGAACTGTTTAATTTCGCCTGTGTACTGGTTTAAAATCGATAGTTTTAAAGAAGGATACTTAATTCACCCCCTCCCCCTCTTAAGTATTGGATCCATAAACTCAACAATTGGTATCAGAGCCTCGTGCTCTTGATTGCTTTACCGCAAAGAGTTTGATCCTTTGAGTTTATTTTTCTGTTTATCTCGCTGAAATGAATTCCAGATCCGTCAAATGTCCTGTCTTTGATGGCACGGACTATGGCTGGTGGAAAAATAGAATGATGCATTTCATTCAAGGAACTGATTATGAATGTTGGGCAATTATTGAAAGTGGCCCTCTTGTTATTACGACCACCGATAAAAATGGTGTTGAAAGTCCTAAAGCAAGAGCGGCCTACACTGCCGATGACTATAAGAAGGCAGAAAAGAACTCTCGAGCAATATCCCTTTTACAATCTGGCTTGATAAATGAAGAGGCTGGCCGTATTGCTGGTTGTAAGACGGCTAAGCAAATTTGGGATACTCTCGAGTTAGCCCACGAGGGAACATTGCAAGTGAAGAAACTTCGTATTGATCTTCTAATGCAAAAATACGAGGCCTTCAAAATGCAAAACGATGAGTCAATTAAAAGCATGTCTTCCCGATTTTCAAGCATAACTAATGAACTTTCAAATCTTGGTCGCTCTTTTCAAACTGAGGATATTGTCCGTAAAATTTTAAGAAGCTTAACCAAGAGATGGCTAGCCAAGGTCACTGCTATTGAAGAAGGCAGGGACTTAACCACTCTTACCTATGAAGCCTTAATGGGTTCTCTTATGGCACACGAAATTGCTCTTGATGATGCCGAAGAGAAACCCAAGGCTAAGGGGTTAGCTTTAAACGCCTTCTCAAGTGACAATGAAAGTGATCTTGAGGAGGAGGTTGCGTTGTTATCCAAACGTATTGCAAAAATAATCAGAAAACAAAACCAAGGAAAGTTCGAAAATTTCTCATCAAATAAATCTGTTCCTTCGTCATTCTCATCTTCAACATCTCGTTCTATGTCTAGAATGGGATGTTTTAAATGTGGAGATCGTGATCATCAGATCCGAAATTGTCCCAAGTGGGAAGAAGTAAAATCTCGAGATAAACACGAGAAGTCTAAGCAGGAGTACAAACGTGCTATGATTGCTGCTGTGTGGGGTGAGTCCGAATCAGAGGACGATGAACCACCTAAGGAAGAAAAGGAAGAAAAATTATGTCTTCGCTCCACATATAAACCCGTGCTACAAAAGAAGATACACAAAGATGATCTTAGATGCCTCATGGCCCATACTGATAATTCCGACAGTGAATCCGACGATGAGGTAGGTCTCTCTAAACTTAAGATTCAGGTTAGATCTTTGTCTAAAGAAAAAATAATTAGGTGCATGAGACCGGTTTACAAGCAAGTGAGGTTCCATCCTAAAACCAATTGGTGTTAGGAGGAGTAGCCCACTTACTTATAAACTAGCCCCTTCACTTGTATTCTACCAATGTGGGATAGTTCCCCTCACACACATATGGGAAGAGACCTCAACAATCTCCCCCTTTCACATGTGTGTGTGTGCTGCAAACTCCCCCTCACTTGGCGCTACTCCGCACCCGACACAATCCCGTGTCGGGCCAACCAGGCTACTCCGCACGATGCTACTCCGCATCTCTGGTCGACCAAGGGTGAGAGTCCAGCGGTGGTGCTACTCCGCAACCACGACGCTACTCCGCGTCATCTCGAGCACCATCACCACATCGCACCTTGCGGTCCCAAGCCGAACCGTCGGCTCTGATACCATTTGTTGATTATCCCAAGCCGAACCGTCGACTTCTTGATTATCCAATTTTGTCGGGTCGATATTACCCGGTTTCTTGGATGAAGAGTAAGCCGGCGTATGAATTCTTTCATGCATTACTCGACATTCAACACTGGGGTCAGTTCCTTTCCGCGTCATCTCCCGTATTTGTTCCTGAAGTTATTCAATTTTATCAGTCTGTCTCTGTGAATGATGCTGGTGATTTGTTGACGGCCCGCATAAATGGTCAGTCCCTGATTCTTCGTACCTCCGACTTTGCTGAAATTTTTAAGATACCAAATACGGGTTTTGGTGGGTATGTCAAAAATACTTGGCCCCCTCTTAAGGTGGCCACTCAATTGGAAATTCTGCAATATTTTGTTCCGTCCGCAACCGCTCGGACTAAGATTCATCCCCGAAATTTGACGGCTCCACAAAAGTTTCTGTTTAATTTTGTCCGTCGTACCGTAACACCTCGTAGGGAAATCAGGGGCAACTGTTTGGTGTCGGACTTGCTTGTCATGTATCATATGCTTGCATGTGAACAGATTAATCTTCCCTCCATTGTATTTGGGTATATACGGTCTACTGCTACCTTAATCCGCAAGCCGAACTCCGAGTCCATTTCTTTGCCATATGGGGCTTGGTTATCTCACATCTTTCAAATACGGGGGCTTCTTATATCTGAGAGTTTTGGGGTCCCTTATCGTCATGATGAGATGACCGATGGGCTGTTAAGTCAGATGCGCTTATCTGTCATGGGCGATCAGCTGGTATTGCTCAGTGGCTCTTCTGAGTCTGTTATTCCTGGAGCGTCAAGTAAGGAAATTTCTGAACTTCGGTCTGCTGTTGATGCCTATACGGTTGCCGTGGGTGAGTGCTCGGACAAGATTGATCGGGGGTTGCGTGATATTCGAGCTCAGATGGATGCCGACATGGTTACCGTTCATGCTAAGCTTGATCACATTCTTTCTCGCCTACCCAACTAAGCCTTCCCCTTCTGTCCTGTCCCTTGTTATTTGCTCACTTTGCTTAGATAGGGTTTTATCATACTCTCTTTCGACTAGTCTGTATTTATTACAATGATGTTTATTTGACTGTGTCCGGCAGCTCTTGCTTGGTTTATCACGTATGGTGGATGCACTAACCCCTTTTTGCAGCTTTTCTCCTTTTGATGATGTCAAGAGGGGGAAAAATTAATGGACGTATAATACTAGTAGCTACTTATTTTTAGACTTTATTTTCTATGATGGATTTTTTTTGAGTTCCTATATCAAATGGTTATATCTGTACTGATCTAAAAATCATGAAATGTTTCCCATTTTCGACTCTTTCGATTTTCTTCCGTCACTATATTGATGTTCCTGTTTTGAGGGGGAATATTTGTCAATATGGACTTGCCATCATCAAAGGGGGAATTTGTTGTATTATGGTTATTGATGATGACAAGTCCTCAGCTATTAACGCGTGTGATTGCATTGTGTATGTTTAGGACTGTTTGCAGGATACAAGAATGACGTCAAAGAATTGAAGATTTAAGAGCCGACGTTCAGTTTTGTGTCTAATGGTGTAAGGATGATTGACCTTGAGCATAAGTCGTTAGAGTTGATTTAAACAGTTGCACAAACTGTTTAAATCAAGTCTAACGCTTGATATGTAAAATCGAGTTCTTTGTTTCTCAAAGTATTTTGAATAAATTTCTAAAAGATCTTTTCTGAGTTGGTTTTACGTATGAAAGAAGTATGAAAAATATTCCTTCTGTTTATTTGGAAAAGAAGTATGAAAAATATTGTTTATTTGGAAAAGTTATCTTTTTGTTTTTAGGAAAGATATTGTAGAGATATTATATCTTCTAAAATATAGTTTCCTTGGTTTGAAAAACTCTAAAGATATTTTTCTTATTTAAGTAAAATTACTTCTTCAGTAAAAACAACTTTTGAGATCTTACGTTTGATTAAGCAAGTTTTAAGCTTTTATTTTTCTTGGAAAATTCTTTGAAAAAACTTGTTAATTTTCTTGGTTTAATATATCAAGGTGCTCTTGGTCAACTCTTCTCTTAGGTTGTATTGTTCTCCATTGTTCTATCTTGTGAACCTTATAAGGAGACAAAGAGTTGTAATTTTCTATTTGTGTGAGAGAGAGATTTGGGGTACGGGTTTGTACTCGAGTCGCACGATCGGGTTGATCGTGGGGATTTTCTTTGTAATCGGGATTGATTTATAAAGAAAATATTAATAAGAGGGATAGTGGACGTAGACCTTTAGAGAGTAGGTCGAACCACTTAAAAATCGCTGTGTTATTATTTTTCGTTTGATCGTTATTTCATTTTCTCGTATTCATTTAGTCTCATATCGATCTGAAACAGTACTGCACAATATTCATTGTTTTAAACAGTTTGCTGAACTGTTTAATTTCGCCTGTGTACTGGTTTAAAATCGATAGTTTTAAAGAAGGATACTTAATTCACCCCCTCCCCCTCTTAAGTATTGGATCCATAAACTCAACAAATATAACAAGTGGTGATAGCTAGTACCATTTTATATTTGTAATTTTATCACTTTCCTCAAATCATTTTTGAATAAAAAGAAGAAGAATAAAAGTAGTTTTAAAGATGTCTTTGGAAACGTATTTCAAAGTATTTTCAAGTATTTTTAAAACTTATGTGGGTAATTTGCTATAGATCTCATTTTCGAAAAGTAGAGTTATGTTCCAAGGTTACAATTGATGTAAAGAAAGAATACCATTGTAAAATTGTATCACAAGAGCCACAATTGAGTACTAAAGGGGAATTAATGTTGGAACATTTGTAGGAAATGGGAAGAAACAATATTTGTGCTCTTATCGGTTATCACGTTGGAGCCTCCTTGCATTTCAAGACAATTTTACTACGGTATGAGTTCGAGTGTTTCATATACGAGGAAGTAATTAAGAAAAATCGGAGTAACATAGATAAATGGTATCGTCCACATTTTTGGTACATTGCACATTATTGTTGGCTGCCTAAAATACATGTCAACTAGCTTAGCTTATCTGGGACAGTTATGAGAGAATTGAGACTCATAGCCCGAGTAGAGATTTCAATAGCACCAAAAGTACTCTTTATACAATAAAAACATCAAAAGAATCCACGGCAGTAGCCGGTCGGGGACATCTATTGTACAACTATACCAAGATTCACAAAAGATACAATATTACATAATTCTCTTAATTTGTATTTTAATAGTATTTAAATGTTTATAATATAATATTTAACATTTATTTAAAATAATTATAACAGCATACTCATGTGTGCCTATTTTATTAGTAAAAGTAACAATAATTCTCGCGGGAGTAGTGAAAGTAATAGTAGCAACAACAAAATAGTGAAATAAATGGTATTAAATGCGGGAGTAGTGAAAGTAATAGTAGTAACAACGAATGTAAAAATTTAACAATAGTAATAGCATTAACATGTGATTTCGTGAAAGTAATAATATTAACAGCAAAAGTAGTGAATGTGTCTCATAACTTTTTGATAAATTTTACATCTCATCATAATTTTAAGATATGTCATATTATAAATGTTAAATGTTTGAGTTATGCATGACTTTGCGCAATTATATTTCATATAAAATAAATTTTAAATAGTAAATAGAGTTATCCCGAACGAGCCGGGCACGAAACCTAGTTTACAAAATTATTCGATAAAGTCGAATGGAGGAACTTTGAGATTGTCACTAAAGTTTTTAGTATTAGACTTCATCATATGTAAACTCGTCAAATGGGTTGTGTTATACGGCTCAAATTAGAATACAGGTCGGGTTAAAAAATACAACCCGGGTCAAATACGGGTTAGGTCATACGGATCTCAAGTTGAGGTTAAGGTCATAATACGGGTCAAAACAACATTTATAACGTATTTTATTTTATCATTTATATTAATCATATGATTATATTCGATATTTATCTTACTTATATTAAGACAATTATTGAAATAAAACTATTTTATTATTTAATGATGTAAAAATATTATAAAATTAAGTTTTTAATCTAAAATATTAACATATATATAGATATTATTTCAAATATAATATAAAAATATTAATATTTTAATAATATTCTAGATTTATCTTGACCCTTCGGGTCAAAAAGACCGGGTCGAGTGTTGAACCTAAATTAACGAGTCCTTTCAGGATCAAGTCATTTTAGGTAGCGAGTCAAGAATCACGGGTCTTTGGCCCTAAAAACCGGGTCAGGATGGGTCGAATTTACGGGTCAGGTCATGCTGTGACATGTTTAAATTCATAGGACATTACTAGTTAATTGATCACTCGAGCTCATGTTGACGTTTTGGCCAACGAACAAGCTACTTAACGAGGTTCAGGTGAGTTAATGGGTTAGGCTTTTGTATATTTTTAAAAATGTTATTTTTTATTTAGTTACTTTATGAGACAAATAATAGGTGGGATAATCCCGTGGATAACTTAACTCTAATAAAAGGGAACTCAATGGAAAAAAATATATCTTTAAGATTAAAAAAATTCATCTGATTTTTTCCTTTCCTTCAATTCTGTTTGCCAAAACTTGCGTAAACTTGAAAAACTAACTAGATGATAACTAAAAAGCTATTTGAAAACTATGAGCCGATAAGGGTGTTTATTATATACATGTTTGTCAAATTAGCCAAAAAAGTAGCTGATAATCGGTAAAAGAAGCTAATTTGGTCAAATAAGCTACTTTCTCACTTGTTACCCTAGATAACAATTCATTTAAACTAGTTTATTTGGTTACATAAGTGTGGATACGGGAAATCGCTTCCACGGGTAAAAAACGCGAGTTTTAAAAGTCTTTAAAAAACACATTTCAAACCTTAGCATTTGAAAGGAGTCGCCACTAAATTTTATGAAATTTAGAAAACCGATTTAGAGATAAAAGATTCGTGTGAGGTTAAAAAAAGCACCCAATCCCGCCCGTAATAAAACGGTCTCTACTAAGCATAATGAATGGCAATATGAAACGAGTCATGTTGAATGCAACCATGCGATTTAAACCTAACATATGAATTTCATTCTAGTCGTTTAATACAACTTCAAACTTCGTCAAAGTTATTTTAAATCATATGAGTTCATTAACTATTCTAGTAAACAAACAAAGGAGAAAGGGAGAGAGTGTCTTACTCATAGCATAAGAAAGACGAACACACGTTAGAGGTTAGCAAAACAGAATATATAAAACATGAATTAGATCAAGACATGACAAGACTCGACATATGACATAAAATAAACATGTGAGGCAGAATTAAGACAACATACGATTGATATATTCAAAACTAAATTTATTCGTATTGAAAACAAAACAATAACGATTAACAACGACTCAACAACATAAATTAGAGAACTATAACGATTAAAACGACACAACAACATACACTAATGAATTATGATGGTTAAAATATTAGCATGACATACGGAATACGATTTAACGAATTAAACACGAGGAAGAACGAATTAATAACAAACAACACAATACAGAAGGATAAAGAACGGTGAAACAATAGAAGGCGATAAAGAAAGACGGAAATTAATAAGGAAAGAGAAGTATTAATGCACCCACAACATACATATATCGTTGACCATTGTCTTGAGTCGTAATTGAAAGTAAATTATAAACCGAGGGGCCGTCGACGACGAGATTGTAATTGAACACGCTTTATGAAAGACAGATTTGCGCAACGTTTTTCAAACGTTCATAAAATTTTGGTTACTTGATGGATCGTCAATCCGAGAGATGTTTTGAAAACTAGACAGAGAATAGTTATCAATACTGGTGTGATATATTTCAACAGGTGATCGGAGTTAAGAGAAAAGTGGCTTTGAAGTCACGGCGGGAACACGAAATCAGAGCAGGGGCTGCTCTATTTTGCGCGAATATTTAGGTTTGTTTTTAGGGTTTTTTTATTTGGTTTTTCGAGCGTTTCTTGTGTATATGATGTAGATAAATGTTAAGATTATTTAATGAAGGTGGTGGTGGGTTTATATAGAGAGTTTAGAGGTGTTTGTTAGGGTTTGAATGTGTTGAGGTGCAGTCTCGGGTAGGAGACTTGAAGCTGCGTTTTTGGTGGCTTCTAGGGTTTGTATGGGGAGTTTACTTAATGGGTAAGGTAGGTAATATGGGTAGGTATATGGGTATATGTGTTAGGGTTAATGGGTAAGTGCAATTGAATCGATTTGGGGGTCGTTTTGGTGGCCGGTTTGGGCCGCATGGAGCTGGGGAAGGGGTTGCTTGTGTCGCGGGTTTGGTGACTGCTTTGGGCTCGAAATTCAAGGCTAAGAAAGGTGGGTAGTGGGGTTTATTAAGTGGACTATGAGGGAGAGAGGTTGGGTTGAGATCGAATTGAAAATCGGGCTCAAATCGCTTTCAAAATGATCTTAAAAAGACCGTCGCAAACTAGCGTTTTAAACATCATTTTAAAGCCAATATGAGATGATAACATTCAAGTAAATCAAAATAGACTTTTTCAAGTCGGGTTAAAAAAAATGCTTATTTCATTTTCAATAAAATAAAGAAAGACTCGGTTTATAAAACGGGTTAAAAATGAATCTTTTTGAATCGGAAATTCATTTTAAATTTCATTTAAAATATGAATTGTCGACGACGCCCGTTTTACATCGTAAATCGAACTCAAATAATGACAGGGTCATATACGAAATATATGTTGTCCTATCATCATCGGGTGTTTGGCGGGGTTTCTATAAATATCTGTATCAAAGGATACGAGTATCTACAATAAGCTACTTACAAACATTTACAAAAAAAAATCACAAATTCTCGTTTGTGACGGACCGACCAGTCGCAAGCTTGCGACGGGTCAAATTCCCCTCACAAAGAGCAAGTGGGGGGCAAGTGGGGTGCAAATGGAGTCCCCCACTTGCCTTGTCACTTGTTCTTTGTGAGGGAAATTTGACCCGTCGCAAGCTTGCGACGGATCAACCCGTCACAAGGAAGACTTATTGAAAAAAAATAAGCTAGTTAGCCTAAATGAGACAATTGAAAATTAATTTTTAATTTAAAATATTTTAATAATATTCTTGATTTATCTTGACCCATCGGGTCAAAAGGGTCAGGCCGGGTGTTGACCCTAATTAACAATTCATTTCAGGTTTGGCTCCTTTTAAGTCATAGGTCAAGATTTACGGGTCTTTAACCCTATAAAATTGCGTCGGGTTGGGTTTATGGATCATGTCATGTTTTAACAGGTCTAATCATAGGACACTACATTTAGAATTGATCACACGATTATGTTGATTTTCTGGCCAACGAACAAGCTAGTTAACGAGGTTGGGGTGAGTTAGAATATTTGTAATGGTGAGACTCCCCATATTTTACCTCTCTTTTTCTTATTCGTCCACCTTATTTTCACTAACTTTTTCATCTACCCTTCACATTCCATAACTACATTTACTCAACAATGGGGTTCCTTAATACTCCCTTCATTCAACTCCACATTACACATTTCTCTTTTGTACACTATTCATAAGAAAGAAGAATATTTCAATTTCCGACTAATACATAAGAGAAAATGTATTCATGTGGGATCTTGTTTGATTCATCTTGAGAAATACATCAAAAATATCTAACTCTTATAATTTTTGCAAATACGTAGCGAACGATATATACAACGCAAAACACGCGTTGACAAACGTGAAAAGGTAAAGGTGTAATGTTAAGTTGAATGGAGGGAGTAATATTAAGAGTTAATAATATTTTACTCCTTTTTAAAATCCACTTTTTAAAATTACTTTCTTTTGAAATATTTTCTGAAAGTTACTCAATGAAATTGATCCCAGACAAGAAATTTTTACCAATGCAACTCTTAGATGAAAAAAGAAGTAAAAGGTCGATATTTCCCTTCATTTAACATATCCCTAGTTCACCTCTTTCATTTCCTCACTCAAACTAACACACAATCCCTATTATGCGATTTTCTCTCCAAATTAAATCCAAAAACCCTAAATCCATAAATATCTTCCTCAATTCCCACCTAAATCTATCAAATTTTCTTTCCCCTAATCTGCAACAACTAGAATCAAGTAACTAGAAAAAAGTGACATCAATTAACACATCACAACAATAATTCAAATAAAAAATACCCAAGTAAAGTAAGAACCCTAATTGAAATTTCAATTAATTACAATTTCAGTAAATCATACATGACAAAACGATGAAATTTTTTTAAGATGAAATCCCTAAATAGAGAGAGAGAGAGAGAGAGAGAGAGAGAGAGGGGGAGAGAGAGAGATAGAGAGATATATCAACCTTGACATAAACTTGTCTACCAAATTTGTAGAGATGAGGGAGAGAAACAAATTAGTCGGAGATGATACAGAAGGATATAATATGAGTTAGATATAACTAAGGAAATAATATACCATAAGGTCAAGGAATATGAGGGGCATTCTCATCATGTATATAGATAAATGAAGGAAAAATTTAAAATAAGTCGAAATATTATGGCTGAGTTGCAAAATGGTAGCAATTTCTTGCATGATGTCAATTTAAGGGAGTAATTTTAAAACAAAAATCAAAAGGGATTAATTTTAAAAAAGTGAATTTCAAAAGGGAGTAAAATCTAATTAACTCTAATATTAATCTACCATAACATTTTGAGAACCTGCTCAAAAGAGCATAATAATTGTCTCTTTTTTTTTTTTTGCGGATTTCCCCATAAACATAGAGGAACCAAAGTAATGGGGAGTTTGATGTTGCAATTATATACCCCATATGAGGAGATAAAAGGCATATGATGAGGTAAAATTTTGCCTTTGCGATGGGTTGGGTTTTCCTTTATTTGTAAAAATATAACTTTTTTATTTATTTACTTTATGAGACAATTAATAGACAGGAAAAGCATGTGGATGATTGAAATCAAAGGAATCAAAGTGTAACAAATCTATTTGTAAGATTAATAAAAATCATATGATTTTTTTTTGCTCCTTCGATTCTGTTTAGCAAAACTTGCTGAAACTTGAAAAGTTAGTCAGAATGATAGCTAAAAATCTATTTGAAAATTATGAACATATAAGGTTCTTAATTATATTAACGAGTCGTTTGGTTCGCTAGAGGAATTGAAATTCCAAGGAAATAACAATTTCCACGATTTTGTAAATCATATGAACTGGAAAAAAAAGTGTTTGGTTGTGTTACATGAGCGACATGGATATATGATCAAAACACAAGATCTAGCCACTTTAAAGATTCGAAATTCGTTCACTTGACTTTAAAGGTGGTCTGACCGGCTGGGAAACCCCAGACCGTTATCCTCTCTTTTCTTGTTAGTGGGCTAGTACCCACCCGGTGGGCCGACAGCCGGTCACCCAGCCGGCTGGGGGACCCCTGTTTCCTAATTTTCGCATTTCTTTCTCATATATATTGTAAGTGATATATTTACGGTTTGTCATTATAATTTTATGGAATGTTGTAGAATATTCATGTATGAGTTATATCGCATATCATATGCCTTATTCACATGTTTATTGACGGTTTTGGATGTTTCACTCAGTTGAATCATGTATATATTGAATAGTCGGTTGAGTTGTATTTGTTGGTTGATGTGGAACTCTCATTCGCCGTTTGTACTCTTATACTTGGTAGATTTGATGTCGAAGTGATGGGGGTACATTCTCTTGTGCATGTGCATATGTTAGTGGGAATATGACGACGTTGTTGAGAAGCGAACGCTTAGCGTTGATGCACCTGGCCGTCAAATGTTGTATTATTACGAGGTGGTGTCATTGCATATAGCGTACTTGCTTAAATTTTATGTGACAACCTTTCTCGTTGGTCATACTGCCGAGATTAGTATACTTATTCTCTTTTAGACTTTGCCGTTGGTCGCCCTGTCGGATTTGGGGTAGTCGGCTTTCGTTCTGTCGAATGAGTTTTGGATGTGTGCATGCCTAGCCACATGTCAAATCGGGTAAACGCCTTATCCCGAGAGTCTGTCCAGATTTAGACTGGGACCGTATTATTATCGTAGTCCTTCCCCTGAGGATCGTAGTCTAGAGTCGTCTCGTCTTTGATAGTGCCGATGCTAATGCATTTCATTTACCGTGAGAGCATATTTGATTCGCATGTTGGATGAATGTGATGATTGTTGGAGTAAGTGTCCTCCACAATAGTGCATTTATATAATAAATCTCATTTGGAATATACGTGACATGATTAGTATATTTTGATACTCCACGTCAGTTGATTAAAGTAAATCGGTAACGCTTGGCTGACTAGAGTTTGACGTTATTGTCGTATGACGGCGGTAATCAACTGATTCCTTTAGGTCACACCTATAGGATGAGACCCAAATAGAATACTAATTATTTGTATACGATACAGTTTAATTAGTGCATTACATATATTTGATATGTACGTTAAGTTACGAGAGTTATTTATTGGAAATTGAGTTGGGAACTCATTCCACTTAAGTTTATTAGTCAATTATACGATAACTGACTGAATAAATTTTACGTCTTATTTTAATACGATTAAATAAGATTTAATTTAATGATTAATCGTTAATTCATTAAATTAGTTGAGGTTATGCATATATTTTGAGGTAGAGGTAATTAGTTAATTATATTTACAAAGAGTTGTAAAATAAATTAACTGGACATTGTGGGACCCATTATATATTGATATAATGGTTAAATATCACTTAAAAGTTGAGTGTATATTGATTATTAATTTAAGTCATATAATTGTTATATGATAAAATTAACACTTAATTATACAAGATAATTAAACATATGATTAATAAGTATTTGTGGGACAAATATCAAAAATCAAAATGGTCCATAATGGACATATGTGCACCGGTTTTGTACATGTGAAAAGGGCATGATTGTTGTTCTATTTTATGTTCACAATTCACTTGATGATTGTGACATTACATGACAACTCTAATCATCACTACCTTATTTACACTCCACATATTTGCATAAGAATAAATTATCAAAATTAGAGGTCACATGGGGCATATATGTGCCGGCCAAAGTGCCTTCAAAAGTGCAATTTGTTGTTTATTTTTGCATGACTTCATTTTGGTGTTTTATTCTTACATCTCTCTAAAAACTCTTCTTACTCTACAACTCTCATACACTCTAATATTATCTACATATTACTAGTGTAGTAATATACCAAAATTAGTAGCATTATGTCTTGACTTATTATCTAGTTAATAATAAGTTAAGATCTTTTGGGTTGATTCTTGGGTGCAACTAGAAGGAGACCTTCTACTTTGGAGGTTGTTTTATGGAGAATCATCCATTAATTTCATGCTCAAGAACAATAAGAAGGAGTTCTTATTGTGCCCATATTGAACCGAAAATACCCCATGTAAGGATGTTTTCGTCTTATCTTTTCTTTTATGCTTTTATATTTGCATGCATGATAACTAGATCCTAAATCATTAAGTTAATGTAATTTAATGAACTAATTAGAGGAGTCTAATTAAAGGTCTAGGACTTTCAATGATATGTTCTTGTATATGACTTAGTGTATGATTAGATTGTTGGAAGCATTGTATTGTGTTGGTTGTCACGTCTTTAGTCCTTTTGATTCTATGGTTAATAGTGGTGAGATGCAGGCCACTTAGTGGCGTGTCTTCCCTAGTCTTGAATGTGTAATGGATATATCGTTGATAATTCTCATATGCTTATATCGTTAATACACAATGTTATCGTTGGATTTGATATGACATTTATGTATGTATGTTAATGTATGCTTATAAGATCTAATTGTGTTTATTTTCACGTGATATGGCTTGGAGAACCACGAGTACTCCCCACTGACTGTAGCATTCATGTTTAATGAATGAACAGGTACAAGTCGGTGTTTGTTTTGGGCGTGATATGTGTGAGCTAGCGAGCGGTGACACTTCGACGATTATCCCTTTCGCTTAGACTCTATCTTTGTATTTTGTTGTTGTTTTGAGGGACTTAGTTTCCTTGTAGTACTCTTACACTTTATCGTACTCATGTTTGATACTGCACGTGATTTGTATTAAAAGGTTCAAAAACTTCTCTATTTTCCGTATACTTTTGTGTATCGCGGGGGTATCACACCATTACTACGTTCCGTGCGAGAAAGTGTTGTCACTTCATCGTTCCCGCCCAGGACAAACTCGTCGCGACTAGGAAAACCTTATATCACTCGAGATGAGCTTGTCTTGCTCGATACACAGCTTTTCGCGCCCGAGACAACCCCGTCCCGCCGGAAAAGTTGGCAGCCCTAAGCCAGTGCTCTAAAAACCTTCGTCCCGCTTGGGAAGGACATGTTTCGCTCGAGATAGACCCTGTCTCGCTCAAGACAACCCAAAGTTTTCATGTACGACCCTCTTTTGTAAAATTCTCATATCTCGTTCGTGTCTTTATTGTTTTAGGCGTGTGACCTACCGTTAGAACCATAAGAGGATACACTTCACCTTCATTTTGAATTTTGGGATTCGGATGTCTACGACTCCAGCTTTGACCGTTTAAAGTTAACGCTTATTTTAGACGGACTCCAAGCATGTTGTTTTGGGATGGGATATATGTTTCTATGAATTATACTTCTTAAAACTTGTCTAATGTTATGTATGTTGTTTTGATTTTTTTTATCATTCATACTTCTATCTTATGTCTCTTTCACATTTTTGATGATGGTTTGAGATGTATCACTCACGTGTGTCATGTATACTTTGAGTAGTCGGTTGAGTGGTGTTTATTGGATGAAGTTAAACTCTCATTTTCTGATAAGTGCATAATTATTCATATTTTTACTAGTTATTTTTATATACTTGGAGTCGTCTTTCGTATTATTGGAGTCGTCTTTAGTAGATTTGGGTTTGAATCATTTGAATATTATTTTTGAGCTGAATATATTAATTTACTTCTACTTTTATTTATCAGGTAATCGCCCATTTCATGTTAGATCGGAAACGCAAATTGTCCGGTTCTCGCTATATAAATCAATTGGGACAGCTGTTCGTATTTGGGCCATATCTCTCTCATCTGGACTCCAAATGAGTCGATTCAAGTTGCCATAGAAAGCTAAGATAAAGGTCTACAAGTTTTATGTTTTGGGATAAATCAAATTCTGACAATTAAATGGTGCAAAATCACGTCCAAGTGGACTGACTTCAGCAGGCCACTTATGTACTTCACAAGCAAGATTGTGGTCCAACCAAAAGTCCAAACAAAAATCAAGTTTGGGCCATGATATCTTAATGAGTGTCTCTTGAGGAATAAAGGACCGTAAAAGATAAGAAAAGAAATAAAAAAAATGGTCAAGCTCATCTTTATCACCAATAATGAAGTCAAAACTCCACAAATATTCAAGAACTTCCAGGAAATTGAAGAGGCGGAAAGCATTCTGTCAAGATGATCGAGTGTATAGTAACGGTTGCATTCATGAAGCCGATTGAAGACAGAAATAATCATACAGATTTAAGAGGAGTAAATAGAGGTAATTTAAGGATCCTATTCTCAATATTTTTCCTCCTATATAAACCTCCTTTGGTCTCACAATTGGGGCAAGCAAGCTGAAATCCAAAAATACAAGGGAGTTGAGAGTGAGATTATTAGTACAAGTAAAGGATCTTGGGTTGTAGAAAGACTAGTTCGAGTGGGTGGCTATCTACTCCACGAGAAGGCGGAAATTCAGCTACTTGGCAAGGCGTCCAAACCGAGTTAGAGCTGTGTTTTCAGGACATATTTATAAGTTTTTCTCTACTCTTTATCCCTTTATTTTTACTTGTAATTTTATCTCTATGAACTTGATTGGAAATATTTTGTCCGATTGTTATTGAGTTTTGTTTAATTTCGAATTCGTTTTGTTTATCAAGTTATATTTGAGATTATTGTTGAGACTCGCCCTTAGTTTATGCTTGCTATCAATTAATAAATTGAGGTGTGATTTTTTAGCTAGTACATTATTTGGCCTAGACTAGATTTTGTACCAAAAAGTAGCAACTAATCGGAATTAGAACTTGCGACATAGTAATAATTTCGGTTGGAGTATAACTTGATCGCGTTTAATTTACAATTTAATTGTTTTATGAGACGTGGGTTAATCGGTTTTAAAGCTACTTATCTAAAATTCTTGTGTTCTAATATGCATAGAGTTGGATAAGTAAGGGATAATTTTGTACTATTACATGATTAGCTATTTCTAATCCCAATTTCTTCTAGTAAAATGCATGCAAATTTTCTAGATTAAATTGTCAAACGATTCTTTGCGTAGTCTAAGTTGAGTTTTGGAATCGGATCATAAGAGGTCAACCAAGGGGAATTTTACTACTAAAATTCTTAACATTAACCTCACAAAATGAATCAGCGGAATTAATCAGAATGAGGAATTAATCAGAATGAATTGGTTGATTGGTCGAATATTCCTATAGTGGGCTTACTTGGATGCTTGTCTTCACTTTTATTTTACTTTTTTGTTGTTTTATAGTCTATGATTTAGAATTTCTAAATGAACCCCCCAAAATATGAACTTGTATTATGCCTATTATGCTGTAAGTACTTGTACAATTGTGTAAGCTAGTGAACTTTAACACATACCTCTCCGTGGGATCGATACCTTACTACCCTATATTACATGAATTTGAATATTTTAATCGGATAGTAATTGTTTTATAAATATTAATTTGTGTACGCATAACGACACGTACCAGCCATTTCCCGTTTGCACCCTTATAAATAGTAATGAGGGTACATTCACGTGTGCTTGTTCACATGACAGTCTGAATATGACGATGTTGTTAGGAGGCGAACACATAGCGTTGGACGAGTCGGCCGTCAAATAATGTTGTATTCATGTGAGGTGGTGTTATTGTGCCGAGCGTACTTGCCTGACCATTGTGTGACTTCCCATATTTGTTGGCCGTTCTGTCGGAATATGGGTATTGGCTTTCTTTAACAACCTTTCTTGTTGGCCATTCTTCCGGGATTGGTATGCCCATACAATTCGCCTCTATCGTTGGCCGTACTGCCGGATTTAGGTTACTCAGCTTATGTCGTATCGCCTGAGTCTTGGATGTGCCACGTCTTTCCACATGACGAATTGGGAAATGTCTTCTCCCGAGAGTCTGGCCTTCTCCCGAGAGTCTGGCCATGTTTAGATTCAGACCGTATTATTATCGTAGTCCTACCGGTAGGATTCAAGTTTAGAGTCGTTTTGTCATGCATAATACTGATGCTTTGTATATTTTATTTACCGTGAGAGTATGTTTGATTCATATGTTTGATGAGTATGATGATATGTTGGTTTTACATGATTTGGAACTAAGTGTGATTGAATTCTTGGATGACTTGTATCGTATTGTTATTTCACGGGCTCTAGCCTCTTCGATTATATAGTTGCTAGTGGTGAGATGCAAGTCATCCAGTAAGTAGTATCTATATGATTGTCAAGGTGTGTCTTGCCTTGATTTGAGTCTATCATTGCTATATCTCAAATATTTCTCCCATGCTCATGTTGTTATTTTTTAATATCTCTCATTTGATTAAACATGATACATATGTGTTTGATGTATGCTCACATGTTCTAGCTGTTCTTGTTTTCTTGTGATGTGGCTGGGAGAATCCGGAGTTACTCCCCACTAACTATGGCATTCTTTTTAATGAATGAACAAGTTGAAGATTGGTGTTTGTCTGGGGTTTTAACGAGTGAGCTAGTAAGCGTTGTGCTTACAACGAATCACTCTTAGCGTTGTTGTTTATAATAATTTTATAATTTTATTTGTGTATTGAGCAAGGGATCGGGATCTCTTACGTTTATTTAAATTACATTTAATGTATACAAGATTTCTTAACTATTTTGGCTATATGATTTAGTGACATTCGTGGTTTTTACTTTTAAACGTTTTAACATTTTATACTTTTCGCTGCAATCTATGCGCTAACTTTATTGTATTATCGCGAGGTGTGACATGTGTGGGAAAATATTCGAATATTTCACCTCTAAATTTCAGGATTATAACAAAATTATAAGATACGAAATAACGAGTCATATATGAAAATAACAATATGAATAAGAAATAAAAATCAACCTTTGGTCCTTGCAAATTGGCTTAAGAACAATATCAAAAGTATGATATCTCCTACTAGTTGCACCCAAAATGCTCCTTGATATGCCTTAATCGTGCTAGAACGATTATACAAAATTACCGCTAATTTTATGTGAGGTTTGATGATAGATCTAGAGAGGAAAAAAAAGAAAAATCACCCTAGTCCTTTTGTTTGTGCCGTCACTCACATAGCAAAAAAAACCCTAGGTATTTTCTTTTTATTCCCTTTTTATTCTCTAGCTAGGTTTAGAGCTGACAAGTCTGACCCGACCCGAGTGACCCGACCCGAAACCCGAGCAAAACCGACCCGACCCGACCCGAGAATACTGCAACCCGAAACCGACCCGACCCGACCCGATGACGACCCGTAACCCGTTGACGACCCGAAAATCAGTGACCCGAACCCGACCCGAACCCGACCCGACATTGACCCGACCCGATATTGACCCGATTAAATTGACGCTCTGACAATTATTAACCTTAATAATGATCAAAATGAAACTGATTTATTGTTTAAATTGATATGTTTGACTTAATAATGAATTAATTAAACCAAATAATAATTTAAAACTAGATTTAATGGAAAAATATTGAAATATTGCGAAAAAATAACCGGACCCGATTACGACCCGACCCGACCCGATGTATCATTTGACCCGAAAATGACCCGACCCGATAACGACCCGACCCCGACCCGACCCGACCCGAAAGGATTGTCTGACTCGATACGACCCGAACCCGATACGACCCGAACCCGATACGACCCGAACCCGATACGACCCGACCCGAACCCGACCCGACTGACCCGATTGCCACCCCTAGCTAGGTTTTCTTAAAAATAAGAAATTGCCATTTTGGATCCTTTCCAAACCGATTTGGACCGAATAGATATATCTATTTATTGCTTCATATTTTTCGGTCACCTCTATTAAATAACATCCATTGTATTATTATAATTATCGTCACTAATATCGTCATCTTATCAATAAGTCCACTCAACCTTTTGCAGTCGATTTATTAATACATGTCTGACAATATTTACAATAATTATTACGAGTAATACATTTGCTTAATTAAATATAACGGTTTATATTTCATCACGAATTAACTGATTAGTTCGTTTAAGCTAACATTATTTACATTAATTAAATATAACAGTTTATATTCAATTTACGAATTAACAGTTTAATCCGGCTATCATCATCATTTTTGACTAACCTTTTAGTCAAATACATCGACTAACCTTTTAGTCGTATAAGGCATCAATATGACTATATTATTCATATAATGACATCTCTCAGACACATCCTATAGGTGTGACTTATAGGGACCAGTTGATCACCGCCATAATAAAATGACAATAACGTCAAACTTCTAGCGAGCCAACCGTTATTGATAAACGTTAATCAACTGATTATTATACAAAGTATACCCTGTGAACCTACAGAGATTTATTTATGTTATTGCACTAACTGTGGAGGACACTGGCTCCAACAATCTCCCACTTGTCCGTACAAGTGTATGTGCGATAACCGATTCTCATATCCATAATAAATTTCTCCCACTCAATGTAAACCAATTTGCAAAGTCCGTATTCACAAAGGTCGTAGTTTACAAGTGATCAGTATCAAGAGTGGTTTCCCCGACTAGAGAGTAACTTAACTGATAAACGAATCTTTATTCGAGCATGGCCATGCATTTCAGTTACAGCTCCTCGAGTGGCCCTGAGAAATAACATAACCTGATAAAGGTTGGATATTTTCTTCAACTCGAATCTTGCAGATACAAGCGCAGTATGAAATGACCCAGTAAAATCTACTTAGCCTCCTGTTACGGTCGACCATGAAGAAAGAAACCAAAGCACCCAAAAATGCCTTAATCTCAAGAGACAGTCGATAGTCAAAAGAATCGACTCTAGGAACACTATGGATGTCCTATCCACGACCTGGCACCTAATGTTCTGAAACATTTAGGACTCCATAACGTTGTCACAAAATGTCCTGCGAGGTATCTTTATAACTCGCATATGTGATCGATCAGTCAACAGTTTTACTTATGGCTCGTTGAACCCACCATCAATTGACTTCACAGAATAATTGCCAGAGTTATCAGCTCATGTAGGCGATTACGGACCCAAACTAATATAATGTAATTCAGTTCACTTTGTGGTGTTCAATGTTGTCAGTACAACCCACATGAAAAACAAAATATAAAACAAAACGATGATTTCATAAGATAGTTTTTATGAAAAAGATACAGGTGTCTAATCCATATAAAACAACTAATACAACTCAGGAACACGTTTGATTCCCATGGAAATAACGTGTCCTTCATGCTTATCATATCTCAATGGTTTAATGAGAGGATCTGCGACGTTATCATCTGTAGCAATCTTGTCTATCATTATTTCCCTTTGCTCCACGTAATCTCTGATCATGTGAGCCTTCCGTTGTACATGCCTAGACTTGTTGCTGGACTTGGGCTTCTTAGCCTGGAAGATGGCACCACTATTATCACAATAGATGGTGATCGGGTCATCCGAACTAGGAAGTACAGTTAGTCCTTGTAAGAATTGACGCATCCATATAGCTTCCCTTCCAGCCTCTGATCAGCAATATGCTCGGACTCAGTCGTAGAATCTGCTATACACTTTGTTTGGAGCTTTTCCAGCTGACCGCAGCGCCATTAAGAGTAAAAACGAATCCAGACTGAGATTTCGAGTCATCTCGATCCGTTTGGAAGCTAGCATCTGCGTAACCGATTGCGCATAGCTCAGTGTCTCCTCCATAAGTCAATATCCAATCCTTAGTCCTCCGTAGGTACTTAAGGATATTCTTAACAGCCATCCAGTGTGTTTCACCTGGATTGCCTTGGTATCGACTCGTCATACTCAATGCATATGCCACGTCTGGACGTGTGCATATCATGGCATACATGATCGATCCTATAGCTGATGTATAAGGAATCCGACTCATGCGCTCGACCTCTTCCGATGTCTTTGATGCCTGAGCTTTACTCAAATGCATCCCAGAGACCATTGGAAGGTTCCCCTTCTTGGAGTTGGTCATGCTGAACCTCTCAAGAATCTTATCTATATAAGACTCCTGACTAAGGGATAACATCCGTCGTGATCTATCTCTGTAGATACGGATCCCCAAAATTCTTTGTGCCTTGCCCATATCTTTCATCTGGAAATGGTTCTTTAACCAAACTTTTACCGAAGTTAAGAGAGGTATGTCATTCCCAATCAAGAGTATGTCATCAACATACAATATTAGGAAGACAATCTTTCTCCCACTCGACTTGATATATAAGCATGGTTCCTCGACCGATCGAGTAAATCCATTCTCTTTTATCACCTGGTCGAAACGATGATTCCAACTCCGAGAATCCTGCTTAAGTCCATAGATGGAACGCTTAAGCTTGCATACCTTCTTAGGATTTTTAGGATCAATGAAACCTTCGGGTTGTACCATGTACAACTCCTCTTCCAAATAACCGTTTAAGAAGGCGGTTTTCACATCCATTTGCCAAATTTCATAGTCATGAAAAGCGGCAATCGCTAAGATTATCTGAATGGAACGCAGCATAACTACGGGTGCAAAAATTTCATCATAGTGCAATCCTTGCACTTGAGTGAAACCCTTTGCCACTAGTCGTGCCTTGTAGGTATCTGGTTGTCCTTCTACAAAATGCTTTATTTTGTAAAGCCATTTGCACTGAAGAGGTCGAACCTTATCAGGTAAGTCAACCAGATCCCATACGTCATTCTCATACATGGAGTCCATCTCGGATTGCATGGCGTCAAGCCATAGCTTAGAGTCGGAACATGTCATGGCACCTTTATAGGTAGCGGGTTCGTTACTCTCTAGGAGTAAAACATCATCACTCTCATTCTCCTCGACCATACCAATGTATCTGTCTGGAGGAATAGAGTGTCTACCCGACCTCCTAGGTTCCAAAGGAATATTAACCACAGTCGAGGATGAAGGAACAGTTTCCGTCCATTGTTTCCTCGGTTGTTGGTTTTCTTGAATCTCCGACCAGATCGAGGTTCCATTATCTTGTCCTTCTCGACAATTCTTTCTCTAAGAACGTCGCACTAGCCGCAACAAAAACTCGATGTTCGGGGTAAGCGAGTAAAGTAAGAACCAACTCCCTTTTGATAACAATAAAGTATGTCTTGACCGATCGTGGGCGAGCGATCGTCAGTGTCTCCACTTGAACATAAGCCTCGCAGCCCCAAACCCAATAAAGAACAATTTAGGGCCAACGTTCCCTTCCATAATTCATATGGAGTCCTTGTCTCCAGCTTAGACTGACTTCGTTTAAGTATTAGAGCACTGACAAAAGAGCATAACCCCACAATGAATCAGGTACAACCGTGTGACTCATCATGGATCGAACCATATCAAGTAATGTTCGATTTCTCCGTTCGGACACACCATTCAATTGTGGTGTTCCAGGTGGAGTTAACTGCAGTACTACACCACAGTCTTTGAGGAGTTGATCAAACTCATTCGAAAGATATTCGCCACCACGATCTGAACGTAGTGCTTTAATATTTCTATCCAGTTGGTTTTCAACCTTATTCTGGAATTCCTTGAACTTGTCAAAGGACTCACTTTTATGCTTCATTAAGAAGACATATCCATATCTACTTAAATCGTTCGTGAAAGTGATAAAATATCTATAGTCATCTCTAGCGTTGATTGACATAGGTCCACACACATCAGTATGTGTGAGTCCTAATAGGTCAGCATTGCGCATTCCAACACCTTTGAAGGAAATTCGAGTCATTTTGCCTATGAGACATGATTCACACGTGCCAAAAGATTCATAGTCAAATGGCGATATAGTCTCATTGTGAATGAGCTTCTTCACGCGTTTTTCATTTATGGGTCCCATACGGCAATGCCATAAATAGGTTTGATCTTTGTCACCAACCTTTGCTTTCTTACTACTCACATGCATTATATCTGTGGTTTGATCTAAAACATAAATCCCATTCATGGAAACTGCTTTACCATAAATCATTTCGTTTAAAGAGAAAATACAGCTATTATCCTTTATTACAAACGAAAAGCCGTCCTTATCAAGTACGGAGACTGAAATAATGTTTTTAGATAAACTGGGTACATAGTAACAGTTATTCAGAAATAACTCAAATCCACTCAGGAGTTGGATTACATATGTTCCCACTGAAACGGCAGCTACTCTTGCTTCATTCCCCACTCGCAGGTCCACATCACCCCTTGCGAGAGTTGTGATGTTTCTTAGGCCCTGCAAATGATTGCACAGATGAGAACCACAACCAGTATCTAGTACCCAAGTTCCGAAACTTGCATGGTTGATCTCAATCATATGAATAAAAGAAGAAGACATACCAACCACTACTACAAAAACAGGAAATGACAACGGTTAAAAACCGTTGTAATATTAAAAAGCGGACGTTGTTAAAGCCTCCGTTGTTAAAGGTTTTAACAACGGTTCCGATTTAATGAAAATACCGTTGTGAATAGTTTTAACAACGGTAAGAAGTCGTTGTTATTACTAGATAACTGTTGTTAAAACGTGTGAATAATTATGGTGGGAAAGATACGAGAACGGTTTTATTAAATTAAACCGTTGTTAAAGGTATGATTAGTTTTGGTGGGAAATATTATAACAACGCTATTTTTTTTTAAACCCGTTGTGAATATAGTTAATTACAACGGAGTATAATAAAGAAGCCGTTGTGGAAAGTTTTAATAACAACCGGTATTCTAGAATAAACCGTTGTTAAAGGTATGATAAGTTTTGGTGGGAAATATGTTACAACGCTTTTAATGAATTTTAAAAAACCGTTGTTATTATTTTTATTATTGTTTTTGAAAAAATTGTAATTTGTTCCCCTGCCACCACTGAAAATCCTGCATACATCAGCAGCAGTAGCAGCAGCACGCATCATAAACCAATTTCAGAAGCAGCAAAATGATATATCTATATATATATCAGAGCAATTCATGTACAGGGCAATTCATGTACATGTCAATTCATGTACAGCAGCAGCAAAATGATATATACAACCAAAATGATCTCTTTTAGAGCAATTCATACTTACAACTTGCTCTAATTAATGACTTCTACAAATTAAAGTTCCCTATCTGCTTCCAAAATAATCTAAGTTTCATTTATTCTTTGTTTGTTCAAGGACGTATTTGCCCAACAAGTCCCTTAACTCGTCTATATTGTGCTTAGTGTACTCAGGGACATGTGGCGTGTTGATTGAATACTGCGGATAAAACAAATAAAAGACATCGATCAGTAGGGTAACAACAGTATAGGCATATCATACATAATTAGCAACATCGATCATATATATATAAAGCAGAAAAGATATCAGCTCTAATGAAAAAAAGTAAATAATAGCTACATTAAACTACTAACTTTTTCTGGAATGCTGATATATCTTCGCCTAATAATCTCCAACATGAAACGACAAACGTAGTATCCACATTGGATGCTATCCGGCTGTTTAGGGACCTATTATTACATAATAAACGAAGAGACGAGAAGGCAATTACCAGTTAGTTTAATCCGTAATTAAAAAAGACAGATGTATATGCGTAATTAGTTTAATGCACTAGTATTTGCGCGTACGTACCCCTATTATCGTAATAAAAGTAGGGCCATCATCAGAATATTCTGTCGGTTGATTGCCGGTTGCTCTTTTTTTCTCAAAGGCCCTTTAAAAAATGAAAGAGGCCGAAAGTCACATAAACTTACTTAATAATAATAAACTACTAACTTAATATTATGTGCCAAATCATCATCAGTATTATAAACTTACTTAATAATCAACATCTTAAAGGTCTCGGATGGTTGTCTATGCAAAGAGTCCAACCAAAATACTTTCTTCGTGGTCGGATTGATCGCTGCTAGCACCCAATGTCTCCTAGAGATCGAGAGGCACATCATTATTAACAAGCACAACATGCATCATAACCAAACATATAAAACTGCAATTGTATTTGGAATCGTAATATTAATTATATATTACCCGGCTTCATTATAAGGGGCAAAAATGAGCTTATTGTTTTTCGCCAATTCCCCAGCAATATAATTTACACGTTCTTCATACGAAAACATCTCGATATGCATAAATAAAACATTTGGGCACATGAATCCGTATTGAGGAAGTGGATTAATATTGGTCTCGGCGGGGATCACAACCGAGTTCAAGTACCTACATGCCGGTTTTAATTCCGATATTATAAACACTATATCGTACTTAGTCAGAATATTAGAATACTGCATGATTTAATTTATTAAGAAACTTACTTCATCCAAACATATAGGTGTTGGACATCAATCTCGTCAAGGCCAGCCCAAACGGCTAGCGTTTCCCAATCCAGCATTGCTTGGCGTTCTACCCCTACAATATCATTCTCGAGCGGAATCACTATTAATTGCTCGCTTGCTATGCGTCTCTCAGCCTCCTTATAAAGCTCCAGCATCGCCACCGTTCGTACTTTTTCCATGTAAACGTTCCCATGAAATTTAGTACTGGATAGACTCCTGACCTCTTTCAGCTTGGGGAATGATGCGGTGTGCTACCTTTCACAACCTACATGTGGCTAACTAAATTAAGTTGCTCTTTCAATGATGAGGCGATAGTAGAACTTAAAATATAAAGAGAGTTGATTAAATACCTCATCAAGTTGTTGTATTGACGATGTAGTAGAAAGATTATTGTCTATCGAGTTAGACTTATCCATGTTTTTTGTTACCTACAAAACAAAAATAAAACATAGTATAAATTTCACTATTTATGAAGGTGATGAACAAAGACAAAAGGCGGGTGAAATTAGATGTATTTTTCTAACCCCGTCTACATTCTGTTGAATTTTACAATCACGAGCCAAGAAAATGTGGCTTTGAGGCCATTGGACAAAACCTTTAACCGCATCTGCCAGTATTACTAGGTCGTCGCGGACTGTGACGGGCAGTTTACAGGTTTCATAGCCCTTCACGACTCCCACTATCCCCACTTTTGCATGCTTCGGCAAGAGTGGTACGCCATGAACCAAGATGGTTTCCGCTGAGTCCTTGGGCTTTGGGTATACGAAACCCCGAGCAACAATCACATTCTCTTTGAATGAAGGGTCGGCGAGACGAACAACTAACCGCCTTTTTGTGGCCTGAAGAATACACATTATTTACTAAATACCAAAATATAATAGATATCATAAATGATCTATATTGAGTATATAATGTAAAGTTAGTTACAAGTATTTATTGTTGGTGGGTAGGCTATTATACTTGAACATGTCCAGACCAGATTTAGCACTGACAGCATATACTAACTTCTTATATTCTACATCCCTCCTTATTGTCACCCGTCTTCTCAGCCGGCTCCTCAAGTTGCGTCCCCTTTTCAGAGTTATTTACCTTATAAAATTAATTAACCAATCAAAGGCATGGCTGCTGGAAATAACAAATGCAGAGGTTCAAAATGGTTAAGTCGTATTTACCTTATCGGCTTGAGGTATCAAAACCTCAGCAGCATTAGGTACCTCACCCGTCTCCTCAAGTTGCGTCCCCTTTTCCGACTCATTTACCTAATAAAATAAACCAATCAAAGGCATGGCTGCTAGAAAGAACAAATGCAGAAAAAAAAAATCATATTTACCTTATCGGCTTGAGGTATCAAAACCTCAGCAGCATTAGGTACCTCACCCGTCTCCTCAAGATGCGCCCCCTTTTCCGACTCATTTACCTAATAAAACAAACCAATCAAAGGCATGGCTGCTAGAAAGAACAAATGCAGAAAAAAAAGAAGAAGTCATATTTACCTTACCGGCTTGAGGTATTAAAACCTCGGCAGCAGTAGGTACCTCAACCATCTTCTCAGCCGTCTCCTCATGTATTGGCAAGGTCGTAGTGTCTGCCTCTTGGCAAATCTGTTGCACTACCTCGCCCTTTTTAATGACATCCTCCATCATCTTCAATTCTTCTTCGGAAGGCTTGCCTCCAGAATTCATCTTCAGTATCACGGAGGCCAATAACTGAACCTGCACGCCCAAAATGTAGAATCAGCAATTTGTTACAACAATAACATGTGAATTTTAAATGACAATAACAAATGGTATACGTACCATGTCAGCCTTCCCCTTATTTTTCTTCTTCTTGTTCGAGCTAGTTGTCCCATAATATTTCGTGACTCCGACATGTAATGGGACGCCCCTTAATCGACCTGGATGCTCGGGACGGCCGATCGCTCTAGCAAGAACGTCGTCACGACCACTCGGAGTGAATTTCCTTCCGCAACCTCCTTCAGAACATTCTCCTATAATATATTAAATAAACTTAATTTAATTTTTGTTACTAAAATAAATAGATAGTTAGACATACAAGAATTGAACAATAAAGTTATTAAAAACCCGTCTTAATAAAAATAATACTTACTATGTTTGCCAAGACTTCCTGATCATATTCGTTACATGTTCGGGATCCTTTAGGCGTGTGCCCTTCTTTATAAGTTACATGCCGATTCAAGTCGGTCACACCTTTTGACACCTACACGTTAACTCAAAAATAATATATGTATACATGTATATCAAGTCCAAGTATGATTAAAAAAATCTAATATATAGATGCTACTTACGATATTTTCTTCTATCAATCTGTAACCGCCTCGAGAACCATAATATACCCCCCGCTTCTGTGAGATGTTAGCACGATTTCTGGCGCTAACGCTCTTCAAATCATATAAAATCGCAAGTAGATGAGACAATTAGAAAATTATAGATACAAGTATAGTTTTAGAAAAATGTAACCTGAAACTTTTAGAAAAATGTAACCTTAAGTAGAGTTTTACAAAAATGTAAACATATGACATGGATACTTAACCTGAAACTTTTCAGTAGCTCGTTTCGCCTTATAATTATCCCATTGTTGCCGAGTGATGTTGGGGTACTTTGTCGGTGGGCTCTTATGCATCTGCCCCATCTCCTTGTCCACATACAAGTGTAATTTGGCAAGGTCACACCTCCACTGCCTTAAGACTGCCGCTGCCTTACGTAATAGATACTTATCATGGCAGTCTGGAATATCGAAAGCTTCCTGCATCATCATCATATATACTAATAAGCGGCTGTCTAAGATCATACCTTTA